>JANIJG010011693.1:0-36507 GCA_024611175.1 Megaceryle torquata | reverse complement strand
CCTCTGCTCACTCGTGCCCTGTGACAGGACAAGGGGGAATGGATGTAAGCTGGAGCACAGGAAGTTCCACCTCAACACAAAGAGGAACTTCTTTACTGTAAGGGTCATGGAGCACTGGAATGGGCTTCCCAGAGAGGTTGTGGAGTTTCCTTCTCTGGAGATTTTCAAGACCCACCTGGATGTGTTCCTGTGTGACCTGTGCTGGATTATATGGCCCTGCTCTGGCAGGGGGGTTGGACTCGAAGATCTCCAGGGTCCTTTTCAACCCCTGACATCCTGTGATCCTACCACTCCTTTTTAAACCACATCTTTTACACAGTTAACTATAAATTATTTTCATTTTAGAATGCAATGAGAAGACATTCTCATAAATGATGGAGTGAAGCTGTAAGAACAGAAGGCATGTTCCATTACCTTTGAGCCTTCCTGCAAAATTAACCAGGAACCAATGTGCAAAAGCTTGGTGTTTTTAAATAACCATAGGAATCAGATTAATTTAAGCAAGAGATCTTTCTATGAATGTCACTTCTCAAAAAAAAAAATCATCTTGTTATCCCACATCATCCCATTTGTAACAAGATGCAGCACTCATGACAATTGCCTAAAACACTTCACAAAACCTATCAGCTTGAAACATTTAAGCTTTTTCTAAGCAACAATTAGGCTTAATACAGTGCTATAAGCAAAACTTGCATGTTCAAGTTGTCATCATTTTCCCTAACAGAAAACAAATGACTGACTCCTAATAACTGTCAATTAAATGGAACTCTATTTTCAAGTATGAAAGTTAATTCAGAATTTGTAACCAGAAATTGCATTTTAAAGGTTTATATAAACAAAAAAGCCCACCTCCATCTATTCAATACACAGGAAAATTTGTGTAGATTTGGAGTCTGAAGTTTTCCTGGTTTTATTCTAAAGCAAAATACATGCACAAACCAGTTCACCAACACATTGAAAGCTGTTCCCTCCTGTGTCTGCAAACTGAACATTCATTACTCTAAAGAACCAAAGCTAAACTGTTCACTGTGGTCTAGGAGCAAGAAAAAAAAATAAGAAAAAAAGGCCAAAAATGTGAAAGTGAAGAGTTCAGTGATTTAGTTTTTATTTATACAAATGAGAGCAAACCAATATGGGACTGCTGGTCATTTTAAGCACTTGACAGCATTTCTTTTGAAAGGTTCCAATATGAAAACCAGTGAGCATTCCAGAGTCATATGGCTTTAGAGCCTCACTGAAGTTCTAAACCCACATAAACAAAACTGCAAAGAAATCATCCTGCCCTAAAAGCTCTCAAATCTGATTTCATGTTGTAGGCTACAGAGATTTCCTGCTTATACCGCATTTACTCCTGGAGAACAGAAAATGCTCAGGATTGCCACAGTAAACATGGAATGTGCACCCAGGGTATAAGCTCACTAATGAGAGCTCTACTGACAAATGCAGCCAGCTCTGACAGAAGGGAAGAGCTGCACATATGAGAACAAAAAGCACTTTTGGGGCTCAATCCTGAACAAAGCCTCTCTGGGTATGCTCACTACACTCCTAAGTCCAACGTGCATCTTTAAAGTTTATTTAATGCTTCCTCATCGAAGTGGTTGAGAAAGAACTGCTATTGATGAGTTATCTACAAGCTGACACACCAACTGTTTTAATGTCACACAAACAAGTACCATGCAAACCAAGCAGATACCTTCTATTGTGCAAACAAAATTCTTCTAATAATGACTCAATCTCTTATGAATGAACTGCAGCTGCTCATGTTACTCCAACACAAGCACTAGTATAAAGCCACATGGCAAAAAAAGCAGTTACCTGTTTCCAGAGGTTGAATCGTTCCTTCTAATGAAGGCTCTGAGTCTAAAAGTATATATAATTAACTTTATTCCAGAACACACTCAACTATTTTCAATCTTTACAAACACAAACACATCCAAGTAGCACAATCTAAACCACAAAACCATAACTGCCCAAGGCAGGATCAAATTTGCTGCCATGGACCTTTTGGTTTTTTAAATCTCAGGCCTCATACACAGTCAAAAAAACAAAAGCCTTGAGGAAAAAGAAAGAAATCCAAACCGGGTAGATGCGAGTGATCAAAAAACTTCCTTTCTTTCAATATATGTGCTAATAAAGAGATGATGATAATAACAATAATAAAGACTCTGAAGTGGCCTCGTATTAACAATGAGAGAAAACTCACTATGTAGTGGGATCTACCATATGCATTTTCCCCAGTGGTGGGGAAGAGACTTCATTCCAGAATCTTAAAGAGTCCCTGACCTTAAGGTTAAAGATGCAAAGCACCATGTTTCTAAGCCACAACTTTTGTCCATGGGGGTGTTTCTCTCCTCCCACAGCTCTGCTATTCTGCCTTTAGTCATGGCAACTGTGACCAGGGAAGGAGAGCTGTGGTAGCACAGCTTTATTTAGTCCCATCTACTGTGTGGCCCCCAGTCATCATCCTGCATAGACAGATTAGTAAGAAATAGTGAGATACTTCACTCATGCAGTTATCAGAGAGCTGCAAAGAAACGTGGCAAAAGACAAAGCATTGGCTCACTTTCCAAAGGAAGATTCAATATTTAAATGGAGAAGTAAAAGTAACTTAGGTTCATGATTGGTTTCTTCAAAACCTACCATGCACATGGAAAGGGAAGGAGACAAAGGCTAAAACAGCAAGGGTATTAAAGGAGGCAAATATTTGTACAAATTGACTTGTTAACTTCCTAGGAAAGTGCAGAAAAAAAAAATATTTTCTCCTCAGAAGTCGTACACTTCAGACTGCAACGAGCCTGACTGTGACCAAAGTACCTATAGGAGCACCTATAGCAAACACATAGAAAATGGCCTGATTCTGCTTCCATAAAAATCTCACGCCATGTTTTCACAGTGGGGAACCCCATCCGTACAGCACTTGCTGTTTACACACAGTGCCCACCCAAACCAGCGTCCCAGCCTGCAGAGTGACAACAGAGACTTTACAGGAGAAGAGCTAGCCTACAGCAGGGCATCCTGATCTTGAGCCTCAGCTCGACACATCACCCCAAATCCAATTCCCCATCATGGACAGCTGGATGAACGAGGGGGAGTCAGGACAAGATGCCACCTTGCACATCCAGGAAATAAACTCTGCTCATTCACAGCCTCCAAGGGCAATTTGTGTTGCTAGCTCGGATAATAAGGGCAGCTTCAGGGAATAAGGCAGGCCCCATCACAGCCCCCAGGCAAGGAACTTTCAGATGAACATCAGGAGCAGCCCCTTGCCAAAGGCAGCCATTCAACACCTCTTTAACACTTCACAGTTCATCTCTGCAGCTAAATGCAGCATTGTTTCTGTTTTGCCTGTGAGGAATGGACTGAAAAAAATGCCTCTGCTTTCCCTCTAGGGAATGAAGGCTTTTCCAAGTGGAAGACAAAGGGAAAGTGGACTCAATCCTTTCCTTGTTCTGCAGAGCCTGTTCTGCAGCACTCGGCAGCAGGCATTTGCTACCAAACAGGCCTCGAGCACATGCCAACATCTTAACCCCAGTCAGCACAGTACAAGCACCCCTCATACTTTTCAGCATGAGCATATGGAGGAGTGTCAGGAAATAACCACAGGTGAACTGAATAAAACAGGCTGGAAGCAAGAGACTAAGTTCCCTTATTAAAATCCAATACTGCAGCCATCTGCAAGTGAATAAATAAACAAACAAATAAATAAATCTAAAGCATATTCCTGTATCAGTGCAGCTCTACAGCTGTTTTGTAAAGCAGATGCAAGAGTCAGGGACAGCAGCTAGATAAAATGAGTTGCATCCTCCGCCTCACCATTTCAAAAGGAATTATCTGCATAAAGATGACATATACTAATAGGCACAGGTAGGGTGTATAAACCACAGCTGGCTTTACTTGATTTCACAACCATCTGAATTTTGCTCTGAGAGGAATTTTAATATAGATCTACTCCACATCTTCTTAAGTTTTAAAAAAGAATGTGTGTTTAATCTTACCATTTTCAACACCCTCAAGAAATAAGCACCTCCACCTGTAGGTGTATCACAAGAAACAGTAATTTCTTTTAACTTTCCTTCCACTACTAATTTTTCCTTTCATGTGACTCCCTTAACATGCCACACATCAGCTTACCCCAAGAGAACGTATTTGTACACTTACCACTCTTCTCTACGCTTTGTTCAGCATTAGCATATGTACGAAGAAACTCAGCAAAAGCCCCATCTTGCTTCAGCAACTCCTGGTAGGAGCCCATCTCAGATATTTCTCCATCAGACATTACTAGAATTGTATCCATTTGAGGCAGATAGTTGATTGCATGGGTTACCAATACCCGTGTCTAAATAGCAAAACAAACAAACAAATATTTTCCAGCATCTTAAATTAGCAAATACAATGGTTGAACTACTGCTCTTGCTGCTTGAATTTTGTGCATAATACAGTAATATTGTCTTGATTTTTCCATCAAAGAATTTTGAATTGCAGAACCCAGAGCACATGTCATTATAAAAATGCATTGTTTTATAAAAGTCCTCTAAAAGAAAAAAATCTCAGAAGGATCCTTTCATTTTTCAGACATTTGAAACAAAATTCTGAATATGCAACTTGACAAATTTGGAATCATTTGAACTCAGCAAAGGAAAATAAATCTTTCTCTAGAGACATAATGACATACTTTGTTTTTCAGGATTCCTTTTGGCCCAATAACTTTTTCAAAAATATGTTTTCCAACATGAGCATCAACAGCTGATAAAGGATCGTCAAACAAATAGACATCTGCATTACAGTAAACTGCTCGAGCAAGACTGACTCGCTGTTTCTGTCCTCCAGACAAATTCACACCCTGGGGAAACAAGAAAACGATGCATTATTTACAGCTGAAAAGAGACTTCTCACTACAGTTTGTGAAGGACATAGGTGGCTTATGGAAATTAGGGAAATTTCAGCATTGTATGAAACATCTCTCCATCACAAATAATTTCACTGCCACAATAGCGCGAGCAATCAATCACAGTCAAAACCCTCTTGAAAGGAAGCACATAATATATTAAGTTTTCACTATCAGTGAGGGGCTAGTCAAAAAAAAGGTCTTTGCTAGTCTTGTAATTATCCCAGACTGACTTAACTCTACATTCAGAGGCTATTTTCATTCTCAGCTGTATTTCTGCAGTGCTGCCTCTAATTTAATAAACAGTGTTCATACTCTACAATTTGACTGGCAGGCTGACCAATAAGGAATACAAAGCCACACCCTCTACTGAATCTGGGGATGTTAGTTGGCAGCTATACCCCACCTAGAAGTAGTCGGCAAAGAACGTATCTCTACATATTCCCCATTTTCTGGGAACATCAGCTTAGCAGAATGCCAAGAAGGCCACATGGTTAGGGGATGCCTGGTCCTGCTCCCACAGCAGAGCACCACCACTTCTACACAAGTTTCTAAATCCCATACCACACAACACTGTCAATGAAGGGTCAGTTTGGGGGTGCTGGTTAGTTTTGTGGTTTGGTTTTTTGAGTTTGGGGAATCTTGGGGTTGGGTCAGAGCAGGGTGTGTTTGTTTGCTTGTTTTAAATGAAGCTGAAGCGTTTAGAAGAGTCTTCCCATTTCTGTTTTCTGCTCTACAACTGTGGTAACTTAAGAGACAAATAAAAACTGTTACTGCAAGATGCTTTTGCATTTGTAATTGAGAACAGGTTTCCTCTCCTTCGATGCTTAAAGGCAAGAAAAACATACAGTTCAAACTTGCCTCTTATTCTAGAGGGTTTCTATTGTCAATGTTTTAAACTCAATGCAACTTTAAGACAAAGTAGAATAGAAATCATATGGCCTTGACTACAACCAATACCACTGTTAGGGTAGAGTGAGTATTTAAATACCTTTTCTCCTATTTCTGTTTTGTCTCCTGTAGGAAGAATCTCTATATCAGGCAGCAGTGCACAAGCCTCAATCACACGCTTGTAGCGGCTCTCATTCATCTCCCTTCCAAAGATAATGTTATCTTCCAGAGTCGCATTTTGGACCCAGGCTTGCTGAGGAACGTAGGCTACTGAGCCCTGAAAGAAAAATAAAGTTCTTTATTCACTACTTTGGACTAAAAGTCTGCGCACAAAGTCAAAGCACAGCAGGGCTTTGTGAGGCAGGCACTGCTAATCACCTCACAAACTGCCTATGGTCATTTCAAAATTGCACAAAGTAGTTCTTGGGCTACAGCCTGCTCCAAAATGTTATTTTTGTAATCCTCTCCAGAAGTGAGTGTAACAAAGCACGTTGGTGTAAAATAAAGGATTTCAAACAAAATACGGTTCTCTAACATAAACCTGGAGGAAACATTTGTTTAGAGAATGTCTACACCATTACCAAATGTCGAAATCATTCATTCTTTCACACCGTTATAATTTATGTTCTGCATGGAACAATTTCATCTGGAATGCACGTGTTTAACAAATGCATCCCTGCCAAGAGATTTCTGCAGAAGTAGGGGAAATAATTTTTACCAAAAAGTCACTTCAAAGGAAGAGACTGAGATACTACAAAGTATTTTGCTTTGAAGATTAGTTCTGCCTTCTCTTTCTGTACAAATCATCAGTTATTCAGACCTCACTGGCTTTATTTTTCCAGAACAATTCTGGAGGTAACCAAATGTGCATTCTTTTAAATGGAAATATTTGTTTTGCTCTTAAAATAATTCTTTCCATACATTACAGCAGCAGCAAAATCTGAACCAAGAACTTTTAACTTATTTACCTACCTACTTCCAGGTCATTTTAACTGCGTGAGCTCTGTGAAACAATGAGGTCTAAGAAGGTATAAACTACAATAGCAGCTTCTCCCATGTTTGGGTATCTGAGTATACCCTCCCTCCTTGTAATTCTCTGATGTGTAGGAACCAATACTGCTCCTTGTCAGGCTGGAGTAAGTATAAGAGTCTCCCCACTTCACACCTGGCTTCCAACAAGATTCCCCAGAATACTTATCTTTGAGACCCATCATTCTGTCTATTTGGCTAAATCTGAAACTAACAGATTTTGAAGTTGTTGGGTCAAGGCTTAGCAGGCAATAATACAGAGTGCAGGCTAAGACATCTACATGGCTTGCTAGGAAATCAGGCTAAAAAAGCACATCCATTGGGAAGGCTGTCTCTTCTGCTCTTCATACCACTTGGAAATCTAGAATCCCTCTGGTAGTACCCACAAACAGCTGAACAATTCTTCAGAAACATCACACCTTGACAACCACGTAGCCTTCCTTTTTGTCCATCTCCCCCAGTAATGCAGACAGCAACGAAGATTTTCCACAGCCAACTTGACCAACAATGGCTACCAAGGAGCCTTCAGGAACAGTGAAATTAATGCTGAAATAAAGGGCACATAATTCAGCCTTGCTTACTGGCATATCCCAGTAGTTAAAGAGTTCAATCAACAGTGTGAACACCCAGTGCAAATGCTACTACAGCAAGAAACTTTATCTGTTTAAAAATGCAAACCTCTCGTTCAGAAAGCACCAAGCTCTATTGTACTTAGAACACAGCATCTTAACATGTAGCTAGTCAAAAGGGGAAGGAAAAGAGAAAAATAAACCAAACAACTGTAACACAATGTGTCCAATATTTTTCTCAAACGTTCTGAGACCATAAATGTAAATATCAACTGATGCTTCCCAAACAGCAACCCATCCCTAAGAATATGCAACTTAAGGCCCAGAAAAGAGCAGCCAAAATTAAGGAAGGGGACACAGGGAAGACAGCTTGTAGTTGCATAACTCCAGTTACTTTGTTAGTCATACCATGTGCAAGGTTCTTCACTGTTTCTCTCCAGAACAGGAGTAAAGGGTACAGTACAGCAAGAATAAGGTTTTAAAAGGAAAACTCTGAGAATATAGTGCAAACACGAGGGTCTAATCTGTCTGGGTCCTCTAGATGGAGCTCATCCCATCTGCAGCACATGGCAAAAGTCTAAAATCTGAGGCTTTCTCTCCTCTCATTGTACTTCTTGCTACTCTATGTATTCCATACATCTACATACTTTCTAAATTCCTCTAGTTCATGAAGCCCCTGGTTAAAAAAAAAAAAAAAAAACAGATGTTGTTTGTTCTATTCCTTTAAGGCAACAAACTTCTGCATGTAGATTTTTGTAATTCAGATTACTTACAATGCATCAAGCAGAACTAATTCTTACCTGTTCAGTGAAGGAGGATCGGTTTTGGCCCAGCTAAACGTTGCATTCTTTACAACAATGCATCCTTCAGCTGACAAATAGAAAATTCATATTTATAGAAGTGCCAATGCAAGCAGCTAAATTGTATGCTCTGGATCATACCACAGAAGTCAGTCTAAGCACACAGAGGCAGAGGTATAAAGCTACTTTGAGCAGAACAACCACCCACTGCTTACCAAAAACTTATATTCTGCTTTTGCTGAATTTATCAAGACAGCAGAGGTTCTGAGGTTACACTTAATCTGTAACCAGGAGGTACATGAATGTGAACAATACAAAGATCCTGACTTATTTGGCTCCATCCTCCTTTATCCAGCAACTCCACAGCTGCACTTCAAAATCAGTTCCAGAAGCTAGCAGACTCAATCTGACTTGGGCTTCATTCAATGGAAGCATCAGCTAAACTGTCAAACCCGTGTGTGAAGCCAAGTTACAACAAGAATGATTGGGTAGAATAAAGCAATTTACCCAATAAAATAGCTTTCACCAAATATACCGCTCAGAGAAATGTCCCATGGTGCTGGCACCTATAGATTTTTACATCAACAATTCAAAATATACCACTCCCAATTCAACCAAGTATACAATAAATACTTATGCTAAGTAAATAGTGTGTAAGTACAACTGGACAAAAACCAAATCAACCCAACCAACACCAAAGCCCTACACTAAGGATTTGTCAACATGCTCATAGTTACCAGCTCAGAAAGGAAGAGAGATATTCCCAAAAGGAAGATGGAGAGGAAAAAAAATAAAATCAAAACACAGCAAGATGACTGCTTACCACAAAGCCAAGTGACTAAAATGATACAGAGCTCAACTAACTGGGTGAAGCAGTGATGGGGATATTTCACTATCTTTGTAAAAGGGAAATAAGAAAAATCATTTGGAAATGATTGATGTAGTTCAGGTCAAGTTTGTTTTGCAAGAAAAAGGGCTTTAGGTTTCCAGTAAGTCTGCCTTCAGGCTTACCTATCTCCTAAAGGGCTCTGTGTAAGTGGACTAGCAGCACTGCATACAATGGGAGTGACACTGGGAGTAATGCTCTTCCCACAAAACGGAAAGTAGAGGCATTTGCCAGGACTGGGACTTATCCTTTCTCTTTCAAGACTCCCGAAGTGTTACAATATATTTCTTCTCCAAAATGCTAGGCTTTGGCACAGCATTAATTATGATTCTGTTTACTGCCTACAAATTTCAAATGTCTGCACTTAGAACAGTCTTAGAAGTAATTTTTAAAGTGACCATGTGTCTGAGAGCAACCATTCCATAGTTTGAACGTAGGAATTGGGGAGAGGAAAAAAGTTACTCAAGAAAATGGTAGAAACTTCCTATCATTTTCATTTTATAGACTCCCTTCTCTCCTTTCTTGCCAAAATTTATCAGTGAAATCCACCGAAATGCAGTACATTTGTTACAGGAAGCAAAAGAAACATTGTGAAACCACACAAAACCTGCACACACTGATTTTCAACATGAAAAGAAACTCACCCTCTGTGATGGGACTCCTGATTATACTATCTGGATCTAACTCTTCATGAGATAGGAACACCCTAAGACGCTTCAAGGAGACACTGGCCTGCATGGGAAAGTGATGTAAAATTATCTTATACTCTGCTCATTACATTGAAGAGCTTGTTTCATATCACATGTACATTACATCCTTACTATGCACTCCTAATCCTTCCTTAAATCTATTGCACAGTTTCTTGGATATTCTAACTCCCATTTTCCAAACCACAAGAAATATATTTGGTTTCAGGAACACCCACCCACCATAACTGGGACCGATGACTCTGCTCGCACAGCACTTAACACAAAGGAAATGTAGAGCTTCCTTTCTGAGGTGACTGAAGTTCAGTGGACATTCCCTAAGCACAGGAATGTAAACTTCCCTCCCCCAGGCTACTTCTGTGCAGAAAAACCTGTTAATGACTGAAATCTTACTTCTACTATGTTGCTGATAACCATAGGAAGCATGTTCAATGGAAACCTGAGGATGTTGAATAATGCTAGGGAAACAAATGCCTTCTGAGCATCCAAGATGTTATTCTTGTCTATTGTGACGTACACAGCAAATGTGGACAAGGCGACCTGAAATAAAGTGTAATAGTTACACAGTTAGGGTAACATTTTTTTTAAAGCCACTAACTCAGGAGTCACACAGTCTGACAACCAATCCAAAGTCTACAAATCAAAGAAAGAGTAACGTTCTGATAACTTCCTCGTTCCTTCTGTTTTGCAAAACAAACATTTGATTAAAATCTATTGTTGTAAAAAGAAGTTGGCTCCTTTTAGAAAGCTGTGAAGTGTTCACTTACTGCACAAGGGGTGAAACCACAAATGTCCCAGGTTATTTGTGGTCACACTGCAGGAAAGGAATGATCAATAATCTTTCCTGCTGCTCTCTTTCAGTTTTAAGGCACTGTATATAGTTAGAAACAGCCCAGACCTAACCCACTTTCTATTTCATAGAGACTACCACAACTCTAGATTTCCAGGTACAGCCAACTTTATCATGGACAGATTGTTTTCCAAGAACCTTGAAATGTTACTGCATTACATAGATGAAGTCTTATAGCACCTAAACAGTTTGCAACAGAAAAGCTTAATATTCCCACTGAAAAGAAAAGTTATGATTGATGATAACAGTGGTTCAATGTAAGGTATAAAAGACCATTTTAAAAACCCCATATACTCATTTCTATTTTTTAATGTGTTGATTAAATTATAGTAAAATTATACTAAATAAAATCAGAAGTTCACCTTCAGATCTATTCTCTTCATGGTGTTTTCTTCCATGGTAACAACACTGATACCTCAGTTTATCACAAGATCCAGCAACTCTTTCCCACAGACTGACACAAACCAAGAAATGAAGGTAGGCTAACCCTTTGCACTCCCCCTCCCACAAGACTTGAGGCAATTAGCTCAAATGCCTAAGGAACAGTCTTATCTGAGCACAGCATCCATTGGAGACATTAGTATTTCTGTTAGAATTCTGACGGCTGTGAAGACAGGCATTGTTCTTCGTATGACAGCTGACTCAGCTGTGCCTGGTACAGTAGCTTGTTTGTACAATCCTTAGTTTGGACAGCCATATCCCAGGGAGAAAGGTCTCCCACAGAGATCAAAAGCAAGACAGGGTCCAAAGAATAATCTCACAAGCAGTACATCTGCACTCCTGTGTTACAAGCAATTAGTCTGAAATACACCCTTACCAGCACACGTAGCAGTAGGGGAGGTACTGCAAAGCAAATAGTTTCCTGACACCATTATTAAACAACGTTTTAAAGAGCCCTGGCCACGAAAACAAGAGGAGTACAGGAAATAAGAGTTTTGCATGTCAAAAGTGCTTTCAAGTAAGGACTTGCAAAAACTATTTAATCTTAAATTCAGAACAATAATAAAACAAAAACCTGAGAAACAGGACGCTCAAAACAGCCTTGCACTTTGGGCTGTACAGATTCTGCCCCAGTGGCAACCTCCTAAGGTGTAGGACCGTTGCCACACATTCACAACTTGCGCTGGAACAGAGCTACTCATTAGGCAAATTTTGTCTTCTCAGTCTCCACAGAGCAGCGTGAAGAAGTCCACCTGCAGAGTTTTATTTGGAAACTTCATTTAATTATGTGTTTATGCTAAAACCATCTCAGACTTCTTTTAGAAAAGCATTCACTGAAGAATGCAGCTGATGTTTCCTACCCAGGGCATTGCTGCTTCTGCCTTTCATCATGGCCAAAACATAATGTAAACACTAAAAGTGCTTGTGGGGAAGGAATCTGAGACTGGAAAGTACACTTAAACACCTTCAACTGGAATAGCACATATTTTATCCTAATGTAGTCACGGCTTTTATTTGCTTCTGCAGACAAGATCAATGGCCCCTTGTTCTAATAGGGTCTGAAGCCATTTTGATGTGATCTCACTCTTCTCTCCCTTTTATTAGTTTCAATGTAAGCCAACCACAAACACAGTGGGGATGTTTCACATAGCAAGAATATTTATTTTTAAATAAGAATTTTAAGCAATCCCAGACTGTGCAATAGCTTTGCCTCTCTACATTGTTCTTAAACAGGTGCCAGGAGAACCCAGGGCAGAGGTACGCCTGGTGCACAACGTCCCATTCAATCGAGGACTTTTATCTAAAAACCTGCTATTCCCAGCAGGAACAGCTACCACCACCTGGAGGGTTCTGTGCACATTAACCTCTTCTAAATCTGACAGCACATTAAATCTCAGGTTCTCAAAGAAAACAGTAGTGCCTTTTCATAGAGACATGGAGACAAAAGCATTTCATTTCCCACCATTGTGAAAGGCATTCTGACTCTGACTCCTGGACCTGCTTGTGAACAAGGAAGAACTTGTGGAGGAAGTAAAGGTTGGAGGCTGTCTAGGGCACAGTGATCATGAGATCATTGATTTTTCAATCCTTGGAGAAACAAGGAGAGGGGTTAGTAAGACTGCTACCTTAGATTTCCAGAGGGTAAACGTTGACCTGTTCAGGAGGCTGATTGACAAAGTCCCTCGGGAGGCTGTCCTGAAGGATATAGAAGCTCAGGAAGGCTGGACATACTTCAAGAGAGAAGTCTGAAAGGCACAGGAGCAGGCTGTCCCCATGTGCCAAAAAACAAGTAGGCAGGGAAGGAGGCTGGCCTGGCTAAATAGGGACCTTTGGCTGGACATCAAGAAGAAAAAGGAGAATCTATGACTCTTGAACAGGGGACAGGTCTCTCATGAAGGCTATTAGATTTAGTGAAGCTATGCAGGGAGAAAATTAGGAGAGCCAAAGCGCAGCCAGAGCTCAACCTAGCTACAGCTGTTAAGGATAATAAAAAATGTTTCTATAAATTCATTAACAACAAAAGGAGGATTAGGGAAAATCTCCATCCTTTATTTGATGCAGAGGGAAACACAGTAACAAAGGATGAGGAAAAGGCTGAGGTGCTCAATGCCTACTTTGCCTCAGCCTTCAGCAGTGGAACTAGCTGTTCCCTGGACAACCAGCCTCATGAGCTAGGACACAGGGAGGGGAAGCAGAATGAGGTCATCACATTCAAAGAGGAAGCGGTCAGTGGCCTACACCACTTGCACACACACAAGTCTATGAAACTGGATGGGTTACACCCAAGGGTGCTGAAAGAGCTGGCGGATGTGCTTGCCAAGCCACTTTCCATTATTTACCCAAAGTCCTGGCTAACTGGGGAGGTCCCAATGGACTGGAGGGTAGCAAATGTAACACCCATCTGCAAGAAAGGCAGAAAGGAGGATCTGGAAAATTATAGACCTGTCAGTCTGACCTCGGTACCAGGGAAGGTCATGGAGCAGATCATCTTGAGTGCCATTACAAGCCACATAGAGGACAATCAGGGGATCAGGCCCAGTCAGCATGGGTTTATGAAAGACAAGTGCTGCCTGACAAACCTCATCTCCTTCTATAAACAAGATGGCCCGACTCCTGGATGAGGGAAAGGCTGTGGATATTGTCTACCTAGACTTCCAAAAAACATTTGACACTTTCTCATAGAATTTTCATAGAAAAATGGGCTGCTCATGGTCTGGATAAGCATACGATCTGCTGGATCAAGCACTGGCTGGCTGGATGGGCCCAAAGAGTGGTAGTCAATGGAGTTAAATCCGTCTGGTGGCCGGTCACAAGTGGTCTTCCTTAGGGCTCAGCATTGGGACCATTTCTGTTTAACATCTTTATTGATGATCTTGATAAGGACATAGGGTGTATCATGAGTAAATTTGCAGGTGACACCAAGTTAGGTGGCAGTGTTGATCTGCATGATAGGGAGGCTCTACAAAGAGACTTGGATAGATTGAATCGATGGACCAACATTAATGGTATGAGCTTCAACAACCACCCCATGCACTGCTATAGGCTTGGGGAAGTGTGGCTGGAAAGCTGCCTGGTAGAAAAGGACCTGAGGGTTCTAATTGACAAGCGGTGAATATGAGCCAACAGTTTGCCCAGGTGGCCAAGAAAGCCCATGGCATCCTAGCTTGTATTAGAAATAGTGAGCAGCAGAAGTAGGGAGGTGATTTTCCCCCTGTACTCAGTACTGGTGAGGCCACACCTTGAGTATTGTGTCCAGTTTTGGGCACGTCAATACAAGAGAGATATCAAGGTGCTGGAGCAAGTGCAGAAGAGGGCAACAAAGCTGATGATGGGCCTGGAGAATAAATCTTATGAAGAGTGATTGAAGGAGCTGGGACTGTTTAGTTTGAGGAACAGGAGACTTCATCACTCTCTACAACTACCTGAAAGGACACTGTAGAGAGGTTGGTGCTGGTCTCTTCTCACAGGTAATTAGTGATAGAACAAGAATGAATGGATTCAAGCTGCAACAGGGTAGGTTTAGACTGGACGTTAGGGAAAAAAAATTTCAAAGAGTACTCAGACAATGGAATAGGCTGCCCAGGGAGGTGGTTGAGTCATCATCCCTGGACATGTTTAAGGACTGATCAGATGTGGTGTTGAGGGACATGGTTTAGGGGTGAACTTTGTAGAGGAGGGTTAATAGTTGGACTTGATGATCCCAAGGGTCTTTTCCAACCTCAATGATTCTATGATTCCTCCACACTTTAAAAAACAAAAATCAAAACATGTTCTTGAGCGCTCCCTTGGAAAACATGATCCCAAAAAGGAGAACAGACTTCTGGATTTGTTTCACTTACCAAAAAAGGAGCACAAACCCAAGTGAAGGTTGCCATTGCAGCAAGGTAAGCAGATTTTTTTAGGACTTTGAGTTCTTTCTGTCTGATCTCTAATACCTTCTCTCTGAAGGCTAATTCCCAAGCATAAAGTTTCAGAACTTTAATCCCATTGAGAATTTCATTCATCAGCTTAATTCTGTTGTCTTTGCTCTTCATTTGAGCCACCTAAAAACAACATTGCAAAAAGTAATTAGCAGAGCACAATACTTGGCAGAGCCACAGAGTTCTGAGCTTTGTATTTTGCAATGGCAAAATTTACCTCATTATCATCAAAAGCTTACTAGCTTCCCAAGCAGGAAATCTGAGATGCTATCTGAACAAACAAATATGCAGAATTAACAAGATGTTTTAAACCAATTAAAAGAATCCTTCATGCAACTAAAAATCTGAACAAAGATCACAACAGTTGTGGCACTGGTTTAAATGGGATAAGCCCTGCGTTGGGGAGCCCTGGGACTCAGGTTTATCCTAGGTAGCACATATAGTTAAAAAATAAGCCACTATAAACAAGCTTCAATGTGCACTTTGCATCTAACCTCAGATCAAACTTGTGTTTGCTTTATTTTCAGCACTGTCAGTGGCTTTCTGATGATACACTAAGGGAAAAGATTTCCATTAAGCCATAAGAAGAAAGTCCATTCTTCAGAAGTTTCCATCTGCATGAAGTATTTTAATGTGCACAATGCAAAACTGAAACTGTGTTCTGACTCAGCACTAGGCAGAGCCCGTGCACCGCACCAGTACAGCTATCCCAGGCAGCTGTTCCCAGTGGCAGTGTGGCTGTACCAGGCTAGATAGCCCTACCTCTCCCATGTGAGAAATAAAATCCATAGTATATTTTGATTAATAAACATCTAGAGCTAAAAGGTTTAATTTAAATATAGTCTCCTCTTACATTTGGTAAATTCAGGTAATAGTGAAATCTGTACCAGAAAGCACATGGTAAGGGCTGTTGGAAGTAGTTTTGCAATAGAAAAACCATGAGAGTTTAGTTTACATTTACTCCTATGCGTGCACTAAAGAACTGATACCCTCTTAAAAAAAATTCAACAAGGGATTAAAATCAACTGACACTTCTCCCTCCTCATCACTCCCATGGAGGGGAAAAAAAAAGTAACAAACCCATGAAACAACAAAACGACAAAGAATAAGCCACACGCCCAACACTGCAATCCTGAAAATGTGACAATTTTACGCATTCAGGTTCATTAGGCAGGCAGTAATTTACAGTTACACTTTGGTTCTTAGGCAGCAAGTTAAAAATTAAACTAATTCCAACCCAATCATCGGGCACTTCATACGGCTGGCTAACCTGCCACCTTAGCCTTAACTACTGCAAAATTATGAGACCGTTACGCACAGATACACTGCAAGGTGAAAGATACACAGGTTTGATTATTCTGCATACACATCTGACCTTTCTTTCTTTTTCCTTTAAGGGATCAGTAGAAGGAAAACTATTTTAAATGGCAAACCTCAGGAACAAGTCAAAGAACAGAATATGTTTCTTAAAAGCACTCCGTCACATATATAAAGGTTCTAACCTGATAGGTTTTTGTCTTCATTGCCATCACAGCGTTTATCGGAACCAGAAGGATCATGACAGCCACACCTGCCAGCACTGAAGGACCTAAATTCTGAAAAGCACTTAATTATAAACATTTATTCAAACTCATTTTTAAAAATCTTGAGCCAATCCACTGCATATGCTACAGAAAAGCATTCTGAAATAGATTTTCAATCTCTTCTTCCCTTTCCAACAACAGCTTGGGGGAAGAAGAGGAGGATTAAGTAGTGGCTTGAGTTGATAATAACAAGCTTTGAGTTTTGAAACAAACAAATATATAGCCCCCATATAGAGAGGTATATAAACATATCTGTATCTCTCTCTCTATATATATATATCTATACACACATACAGAGATCTGTCAATGTTTTCCAGTGTTTGCTGGTTTGTCTGTTCTTCTGAAGTGGAGACCCAAGCAGGGGGTGACTGACTTCTTGGGGAATTTCACTATCCTTCTGACAGTGAGAATCACAAAGAGTCACATAGTGACTGTCTGGACTAGAACTAGCAAACATCTCATATGGTGACTCTGAGTGCAAAACCAAGACCCCTTTTCTTTACATCACATGAAAGTCAGATCCTATAGGTGCTGTATCCCCAAAAGTAGTAGCTCCCATCTGCATTCTCTGAGATACACTCAGCTGTGCAAATTAAGAACCTCCTGCCTTCCTTCTTGACAGCAGTGACAAAAGCAGCTCTGAATAGCTTCCAAACAGCATTTTCTTCACAGTGCTGTAAACACTACTCTAGCAGTCAGAACAGCAGCTGTCTGTGGTCAGGCCCATAGGAAGCAGCATAGGAAGTTACCAAAGCCATACCAGGAAGCTACACAGAATACTCACCTGCCACAGTAAGTACAGGGCTAATATCACCTGGAAAGGTGCAGACCAGATCATATTTATATAGGTAGCCAAGTCCATGAATCTCTGAGCATCCACAGACATCAGATTCACAATCTCTCCCACAGTAGAAGTCTTTCTAGCAGAATTTGTGATAACAAGTGCCTAGGTGCAGATTAAAAACAAAAAACAATCAAGGCAACTTGAAAGAAGATTTACTCATATGCATTTTCTCCAGAGAATCCAATTGCTTTACAGACCTTCATCCTAAAAATAACAAGCAACCCTTTTCCTGCTTCATATTCTGTTTACTCTGCACACCTTACAAAATGCAAGTTGTATAGTTTGAAGCAAGCAGCTGGGTTTAAACTAATAAAGAATTAAAGGCGACAAGCAGCCTTTGGTGTTAGGATTGGTGGTTTTATTGCTAGAGGGGCATTGTTTGCTTATTTAATTTTTTAGTGTAAGAGTGAAATATTCACTCCTTGTTGCACATTTCTCTCCCAGAGCAATCAGTCCACAGCTTCCTAAAATGTTCCAGCTCATTCCAGAATGAGGTGCAAGTCCCAAATGAAGTTGTAAATGTAGATGCATATTAATTTCTGCATAAACTGAAGCACTTTCACATCCCTAGTCTAAATGAGACAAGGTTTCCTGTTTGGTGGTGGGAAAGAAGGTGCCTAAACTTTTAACTAGTAAATTAGAAAACTGCTCTATCTTAAAGGCTTTTCTTTATAAATTAGATATTCTCTTATTTCTAGTAAGGGTTAGGAATCAGCCTATCAGAATTTCCTAACTACTTTAACTATTCAGACTTAAGCAATGCATTCAAACAGTCCCCGAGAGGTATTGGATAAACACCCACCTTTCGATAAATTACACCAACAATAGCCGTTTTAAGCCTCATGCCAGTTACAAAGCAAATATGAAAATACTGGTGAAGAATCAGTGTCTGAAGACAGGCACAAACAAACAGTAGCCCTGTATAAAAGTAGCCTTGCCAGTTCGGGGCAGTTTTGTTATTTACAAAGTTGATCAGCAATCTGTGGAGAGAGAAATTAATTAGTTCTCTTGATATAGGGAAATGTCAAGATTAAAACCTTAGATTGTTCCAAATGTTATATAGGTCATGCAAGCACAAAACCTACTGAACTTAAATAAAGCACCTAAGCAAATTTCTTAAGGTGGAGATTATTTTATGCTAGCAGACTCTAGAGCTACACCAAGTCATATCATAGTCCCTCCAATTAAAATACAACTTAGTTATTTTACTCCTCCTCGCCTCAAAGCTGTACAACTTCCCCCTTAGCTCTCTGTACACTTCACATACTCTGACTTGTAGACCCACAGTCATTAGAGGTTAGAATTAAATGAACTTTCTTGCTATTGTTGATTATGTTCCTGCCTGGCCTTCCTAATGTTGGAAAGGAACATAAAAAGTCAAGTATTTAATGCATGATGTTATCATCTGAAAACCAAGGGACCAAAACAATGTGTGCATGGTGTCTAACTTGCATGACACCTCCTTCCCATTGAACCAGCTAAAGGCAAAGCAGCTTGGTGAGTGAAATAACACTTTTAAATTCTGACCACATACTTTTAATATAATAATGAAATATATAGGTCTTACTTCAGAATTTCTGGGCCTGCAAACATCAGGAGATCATGTGCAGCTTTAAACAGGAAGCTCATGAGAAAATACGGTCCAAAGGTTTTATATAACACCTTAAATAAAGATGCTTCAGAGCTTTTCTGAGGTGGTTTTATAATCAAAGCTTCAGCCTCTTCCGTCACATCACCATTTGAGTCACTTGATTTTTGCTGCTTTTTGGGCGAGTAGATCATATTTAATTGTTGCCTGAAATAAAGAGCAGGTATATAATACACCCTTTACATGAGCATAAAGCCAACTAAAAAATATACAGTATACTGAGATGTTTATGAGCTGCTTATTGACCTTTTTAATAGTTAAACTGGGGTTTACTGGCAAACAAACATCATTTTAGTTATGCAACCACAGTGAATGAACTATGGGTTCAATGAATTGGCCATTCATAGATTGTCTTTGTAGGGATAGGTAACATTCCTGTTCAATCTGTCCTACAGGTCTGCTTTGGGGAATGAGGAATGGGACCATAACCTGTGTTAAACTTAAAAAGCAAAAGGACATTATTATTATTCCAGAGTCCAGTGTGCTGAACTACCATCAAAACCTAGGCCTCACTGTACCACCAGAGTTAAAAGATTGCAGTCAGATTTATGTCAAGCCACCCCCCACGGACTGAACTCATCCTTTTCATATATCTGTCTTATGCTGAACTTCTGAGGGTAAGTTGTATGTAAAAATACCCTGTGTAAGCAAGCAATTTTCCTTCAATGAAAAGGTACTTCTGTTTACTGCAGTGAAGGATGATGAAAGCAGGATGGAAACTGCAGGCATGCAGCCTTTCTAATTTTAGTCATCTGGCTTAGATGCCCAGGCTCCCTATTATAGTCAAAGGAAAGAAATTTACATCTCACTTTTATACCCTGAACTGCCCCCGAGGCTTCACTAAGTACAGAGGGAGCCCAAGCTCCTAAACTACGTGACTGAAGTTTGACTGTGAGTAAACATTCCCTCCCCAGGTAAAACACACATCAAAAGTTAACAGTCAGCTTTGGACTATGGAAGACTGGGAAACTTGGTGCAGCTCTTCATAAAGAAGACAGACAACATCCTACTTGGTTCCTGTTCTATATACACTTAAGGACAAACACAGAGCTGCCTCTTGGGCCTTACAAAAGCAGGCTTGGTAACAGATAACAGAAAACAAACACCTTTAAGTAGGGGTAGAGCAACTTGAGCTTTTCAGCCTCCAGATCTTGGAAGAACTGCTATCCAGGATAATTGAACTTACCTCTTGGTCTTTGCCCACTCTTTTGCCCAGTTTCTAGCCAAACCTGGCACTATCTCCTCTGATTTGTCTTCTTTATTTAATGACCACAAATCTTTGGCTTCCAAAGGTCTCCGATAACCTTGAACCATCAACCTGTATTAGAAAGAAACACTAGAGATGTGCACACGTGTGCATATATGGCTTAAGACAGCGGTCATTACATTCAGCTCCAAGACAGAGACAACTCTTCATAAAAATGCATGCAGGAGTAAGTACCTGTAGCAACACAGGTCCAGGTGCTACAACAAACATCCTCCTGTCTTTACTGTGAGAATTAGACACCAAAACATCTAAGATTCCAGGATATGCCACTGATTTCAAACTTCAGGGCAAATAAAAGAAAGGATAAAGTGATGTCATTTGAAAATCAGCCAGGCAATTAATATTCCCATGCCTACCAAATTTCAAACCATTATTAGCCTTTAATTTTGCAAAGCAATTCCTTTCATCTAGCTTTCTGTTGGAACTCTGGCCAAGTACCAACCACAACTATACACCAATACTGTTTTACAAGTTTCTGTGTTTTAACCCACAAGAACATGTGTTGTGATCAAATCATACAGCATAATTAAAGCTAAGTTAATGAATAAAAAACCCTACTAGACAAAAAAGAGCTAATGGTTTTGAATGCCTTAGTTTGCAAATACAGCAGATAATTTCCATCTTCTACTTCACTTTTTTTTTTATTTCAGCAAACATTCTAAATATAGCCTGGCAAAATTTAAAGTTACAAAGACTTTACAAAGGAAGTAAAAAAGATTAATCAGATGGGGGAAGGGGGGTTAAAATCAATTTAATCTATCTGCAAAACAACCAACCACAACCACCAAAATTATTAATGCATCTTCATTAGTGATTTAACTCAAAGCAGGATCCTAGAATGCCATCTAACATTAACTGGTGCATTATGGATCATCTCAATCTTACCCAGTGATCCACCAGAATGTGATTCTGGAAAGGAAAGAAGCACTGAACTCTGGACATGGATTCTACAGGAGAGAAAGATAAATCAGTCCACATACAAAGTGACAGATATGGGGCCAAAAGAAACAAAGCACAAAGAGAAAATGCTTTTGAAATTCCTTTTGTTTATAGTATTTTTTTCACATTACTAAACTTGTCATTTATGCTGTTGAGAGCTTGTTCAGAAAACACAAGCACAGCTTCAAAGCTGTCAGCAGACTAGACCACTGGGAGACAGAAATAGCAGGACTCCGTATCAACAACGCAATGAACAGTTGAGGGAATTTTTTAAGACAGTGCAGGCCAGACAATCTTTCAAGATTTGCATTTTACAATTCTTGCTTGTGTGACCTGGCTTCTCCACTAAGCTCTATTGAAGTGTGTTGTAATCAAGCTACATGGAATAGACTCCTGCATTTCCTCCTCTTCACACGACTTTTTTTGCAGCTTTGTAGGGAACAGTAAGAGTATGAATGACACAGGTGCTTTTGTTGAAAGGGGTGAGAGTTCCACATTGCTAAAGTATTTAAATACTTGTAACAAAATGACTGCAAGCAAATCCAACGCCATTGCTTAATGAATAAAAAAGTTTTGAAACTTAGAGATGTCAAAAAAAAAACCCAAACCCAAAAAGCAGTGGTGGTGGTGGTACTTCCAGCCTTCAGCTACCAACATTCCTGACAGACAGATTGCTGCTTCAGCAAATACAGGGAACACTTTCAACTTTAACAAAATGTGAATATATTCTGAACTTTACATAACATGCTGGTTTACTTTTTTTCCTTTATGCTTTTTTTGAATCTACTTGCAGATGGAAACTGTATATTCAAGAGTCCACTAGATCTTGTTCTACTAAAAACTGGACTTCATTTGCATAAAGCAAAAAAGTTCCAGTTACAAAAGCAACATTTATTTCACCCCCCTCACATTTCACACCTTCCTTCATCAGTCAGCACCACCTAACATCCACCAAACCAGAGTTACATCTTGTAACAGAAACAGAGAACTGGGGTTCCTAACTTGGGGCACTTTAGATCCATGCCATATAGCTAGTACGTATGATTAAAATCATATATAAAAAAAGATAATTTCTAGATAAAAATGAAATTTCTACATCCAGACCACCCTCTAACGTTAATTGGCTCAACTAAAACAACAGTTTCATTTTTGCTCAACACAGAGAGCTAAATATGGAAATCAAATGTAGATTCTTCCCCACCTTCAATAGGAAGGGAATACACATCTTTGGGAGTTACTGCCTACTGAAATGGGATCACATGACTAGGAGGAAAGCATTCTGAACCAGTATTTCCCAGTGACTGCAAAAATCACTACTGATTATAAATACATATGACTTAACCTTCAGGAATGCTACCCAGGAATGACTAACAGTATTTTTGTTCTTTCTCTTAAATGTAGTCCACCCTATTTTGCATATTATGGGCTTAATTTGCTACATCAGCAACTAAAGAGCAGAAAGAACACTCCACTGCAAACAGGTCAACAAGATTTGAGTTATCTGGCATGCAGTAGACTATGGCCCTGTAACTCCCTGCACAGAATACTGCACGTATGATACTCAGCACTCACAACAGACTGAACACTTACAGGATCATTTACTGTTTCAGAAAACAAAGGTGGATGTTCTGGAAAACAACATAAGATGAGCTGCACAAGTATCAGGATGAAGTAAATGCAGAAAGTGACATAACGAAATGCATCCACTCCATCCCTCTGCAAATGAAGACAATATTCAAATTAAAAGGCTTGAGGAATTTCTTTAAAACATGTTACTATTAAATATAAACCAGCTCCTTACTGTAAATTCTGCAAACTACATAAATGTTACACTATGCACCCATGCACAAATTAAAGTCAGTATCTATTTTGGGAAAGGGAAGGTAAAGAGAGGGGGAAGAGATGATGAAATCATTTATTTTTAATCAATCACTGTCATAAACACACAAGTGAGAACTTCCTCTGTAGAGAAATTCTCTTTTAGACACAGTTTGTAACAGTACAGCATGCTCCAATTTGAAGTCAAAGAGGACAGGAGCAAGGACAGTTACACACTGGGTAGTGTGGATGTTTCAAAGCAAATTTGTTAATTAGTATGCACACAGAAAATAATAATTAGAAGAGCAGGATTTAGATTACAGTTTGTTGTGTTATGCTCAAATTCCAGACGTTCTGATTTTTTTAGACTAGGACTGACACAAAAAGAATAATCTGTAGAAATCAAAGCCCAGGGATGGAAGGACACATACCCCCACCCACCCACCAGTAAAATTCCACTCCCAGCAGCTAAAGACAAAAATTGACATAGAGTTCTCAAAATTCAAAAAATGGCTTAAAGATTTAAAGAAAAAAAAAAAAGTGATGCACCATTTTCAGGCAGCCACACAATTAATCTGCTATTTGATGTGGCCTTACTATAAAGCAGACTGACATAAGAATATTTCACTTTTACACTTTCATTTTGCCTCAGTAGATGAGACCACATTATCATTAAACCAAGTGTTTCAGGAAATCCACTGTATAATCAACAGGAAGACGATGTAAACGCCCAGAACAGTTTCATGTCAAAGATAACACACTTTTATTGTACTCAAACAGGCATATCCCCTTTCTGGAACAGCTGTCAAAGTTTTCTTGGCAACTGTTGCTACAGTTAAGATCACTATAAAATTCACTGGCATTTCAAAACAAGAGCCACTAAATCTTGCTTGTTTTGCTTTTATAATCCAAGGAATGAAGGTATGCTGAATGGATCATTAACTGACCTGATTGCCATCATTAGCAAGCAACTACTCTATTCCTGCAGCATTTGGGATTATTTTCAACTGAATGAGGCTAGCAATCACTTACCGTATTTAAGGCGTACAATATTTTGGATCTAAAAACCACTGTGGCACATGACAATGAGATGAGCCAGAAAATCATCATTACACCTGAAGACTGGACTCCTTTTATTCTTTCATATTGTATTAAAAATGTGGCAAGCAACTGTGGACAAAAAAGATAAAAATATACTCACAAACTAAGTTTTTCAACACATTATACACATATACAAGGTACCATGTTAAAGTGTGCTGCTTTAACATTTCAAATCCATTTCAAGACATTCTAACACCCACAGATTAAGTGCAATTCCAAAATACATTTACACAGGAAATTCTCTGAAGCAGTAAGGATAAGAAGTGGACAAAAAAAAAAAAGGAAAGGAATACACATTACATAAAAGTAAGTGACACAAAAGTAGAGTCAAAAGCTGCTAGTCTTTCATTTCTTTACTTTTCTGGCTCTACATCACAAATCAGCGTGCAATTATAGTGACACTATAACCTGTTCATTATTTCCTGACTAATTCTTCTTAACATAAAAAGATTTCTTTCCATTCAAGCCACGCCAAACAACACTGACCAAATATTACTCTATTTCTGTATTTTGTGTGCTTTCAGAGTTGTACCAGCTTCCTAAACAACTTGGCAACCTCAGCTGGCTGCTGCAACATGCATTTTCCATCAGCCTGGCAATTGCATTATTAAATGACCACAAACTATTTAGCAGCTCTTGCACCTGTCAGTACGTTTCGGGGTTGTTGGGTGGTTTGTTGTTGTTGTTTTGGGGGTTCTCTATTTGGTTTTTTTGTGAGGAAGGTTGTTCTGGTGGGTTTTGTGTATGTGGTTTTTTTCTTGTTGTCATTCTTTGTTTTGGTGTTTTGGTTTTTTGGTTTTTGTTGGGGGGTGGGAGGTTTTCCCTTTTTGTTATTGCTGTTGGCTTGTTATGTCCTGTCCGTCCCTCCTTTGAGTATTTAATCACTACCATTCCAAGTCTGTGATAAGTGACAATAAAGGCATAGCAAAGCATTTTCCTTGAAACACAGGCTGCAGAGATACTGGTGTGAAAAGTACACAATACTTGCACATCTAGGTAGAGTTAGCTGGGGACACCTATGTGCCTCGTGGCATTTAACACCTTCCACCTTGCCATCAAATGTAACAAAGAAAACACGCACTAAAGAACGTAACATGCATCTAATAAGATACTTAATGCAATGCCTTAGACATTAATCAGTTCTCTTGACTTGATTCCTCCACCTCATGCTTGAGGTGAGCTAGTAAATGGTAGCTCAAGCCTACCAAAATAAGGCAAGACAACAAGCACTGGGGCTTGTGAGCTGACACACAACACACTGAGTACAGATGAGTTCAGTGTTTTGGGGTTGGGTTTTTTTCCTTTTTTTTTTTTTATTAAAAACATTTCAGAGTCAATGTGTCACTGTTCAACTGCAGATTAAGTCTGTAAGTAAAGATTGCAGTTTAAAGAATTACATCATTGTGCATAACTGAGCATTTCCAGGAGAATATATCACAAGCCTCAGTAGAAGCATTATAATATTAGAGTAACAATTTCAAACAAAGTGATGATTACATATAACCATCTCTTCTAGCAACAGAGCTTAAGAGAAGTGTCTTACAACAAATAAATGGAGGGCACCTATATAACCATTACTTTTCAATATGCAAACAATGAGCAATATTGCCATTATCCATTCACTTTCTCTTATCTGGGGTGATCAGGAAACTGTCCCAGAGCCATTGAAGTTGCCTGCTGGTGGCTCTAATTTCAAACACTGATATGCATGTTATTGTTCATGCAAAGCTTTAAGCAAAGGACAAAATAGAAGAACTTACCATTGTTATACCCAATACTGTAGGCCTAACAAGAAAAAATGGAGCTTGAAAAATATTTTGACTTCTTTCCCAGAAAGAGTAGAAAAGGTCTGCCCAGCAGACTATCCACAGTATTAAGCCCAAAGCCTGCAATACAAAAAGTGTATTTCATACATCAGTTCACATGGATCAGGCAGCACAATATATACATGAACACTAGGCATTGTGCGTTAGTGGAAGAGTCATAATCAGATCATTTCTTTTAGGCAATTCTGCAATATGCATGAAAGAATAATATGGCTCTACGTATTGGATCCCCACAAGAAGAAAAAAGTTCAGTAGTCTTTAGTACCATAAAATTTACTGTATTATGAAGCAGAAAGCTGCTGAATCTCACTCCTGACTAACAGACTGCAGAGTCACTCTCCAGTATACCCTGCTATTATAGTCCTTCATAAAACCTTTTCTCCAGAGTACAATAAGTGAAAAGAAAACATTAAGTACCTATTTCACAATAGAACTTGAACAGAACACCTGCAACAGCTCTAGAAACCTATGTTCTGTAACCTAAGAAGCTGACAAGATAAATTCTTGTTATTACTGAAATAAAGGCCTTGTTTTAAAAAAAAGTCTTCTCCAACTGATGTTACAAAGGATTCGCATGCTTTCTTGCTATGTCAGAATAAATTTCAGAACTGATAAAAAGGCAACAGAGACACATAAGGATTGGAAATCAAACACAAGTAGAACAACTAAGTTACAGCTGAAGTTTGCACACAGGCCAAGGTTGATGCTCAACAAAAACAGCATGCTAAAATACAGCTGAAAGTAGATTCAAACTTACTGAGAAGCCTAATAAGTTCTAATTTTGGAAAGTCACGTACCGTTTTGGCTTTGTTGAGGTTTGACATTTGTATGTACCCCCTGTCATGACGACGAAGGTATAGGAAGTACACTGGGAAGCAGACCCATAGATAAATGCAAGGAATCCAGACCAGGACTGTGTTCTGAAAGCACTGCGTGAAGTCTGGATTTTCTGTGTGCCATGTCAGATTCCAATCCTGGAGAGAAAAAAAATTGATCAAGTTAAAGAAAAAGCAAAACCAGAAACTCAGTATTTTAAAAAAGAAGCCACTATCTGCCTTATTCTTTATCTCTTTTTGTGTATTTATTAAAACTTGTATTAAGTTGGCTCCATTCTGCATCTGATTTTATTGCCCTTTTTGTAGTTCAGAAGTTTTAAACCTTCACAAGATGACATCGGTGTCACTTATGTGTTATGGTAGGTGTGTATAACCAACAAAACTCACTCAAATGTAGTAACAGGATCTTTAACGGTATTGATCAAGGATTTCCACATTATCATCACAGAAAAACAACATGACAATACTGGATGTTTCCCATTATAACCAATATGCACCTATATATATGTATACACACACACATACTCAGATATACCACATTCCCAAATTTCAGTGTGGAAACATTATCTGGCACACAGCAAAAACAAACAGCACAAGACAACATCACTATTTGTAAAGCAGTCTCACAGCTCCCAAGCTGTCTGCAGCAAACCCAGTTGAGACTTCCTGGTAATTCGTAACAACGGGACATAGAACTAAGCTAAAGGCTCACCCCTTGCAGCCCATTTCTTACTCAGCAATAGGAAAATGTAAACCAATATAATTCCATGTTCTTCTATTTCCTTCAACACAATTCTCAAAAAAAGCTAAACCACCACACAATCAAACCAAAACTGGTACTGAGTAATAAAAATGTGATTGCTATTTCCATTACTGGTACAAGGACTATTACAATGACAGGCTGTTTAGTAAAATGAACTTTCACAGCATATTTATGATTGGCTTGAGTTAGGGAAATCTCTTGCAAGAAATTTAACCTCAAAATTACTAACTTTGCTGAAAATTTATCACAAGACATTTCCTTTCAAGGGCTGTAGATATCTGTCTGACTCTCCAACAGAATAATGCAATACAGAGATACCACTTCTGCAGATGGACTGCAATACTCAACAGAACAAAGCATAGCTCACAGGCTTCTGTTCAAAAGCCACACAGCCAAGAGTAGCACTCCCATGTCCAAAGGTTTGTTAACTACTGTCATTTTCAGTTGCAAAGCATTTTTTCCACAGTTGCACAGCTTACATACAACTGCACAGAATACTAGTACCAGTACTGAGACATACTGACAGTCAGTAACCCTTTTCCTCTATAAAAGCCTGAGCAAGTTACAGAAATATGTGCTATTATCCACATTTTATAGATGAGGAAACAGAACCAAAAGGAGCTGTAGTGCCTGCCCCCTCTATTCCAACATCAAAGCTGGAAACAGATCCCACTGTTCAGAATCGACAGGCTTTGATCCCTATTTTTCCCCATCTTCCACTGACTAAACAGTTTCAAACATAATTACAAAAAAAGAAAACAGATCTAAAGAGAAACAGAAAATAGAACTTGCAAAAAATGTCATTTTGTGGCTACAAACATCATAGAGCACATTGCTCCTTGAATTTGACCACTCTGCATTAAGATGTTCTGTTGCTTTTAATAAAAAATAAAAATAATAATTTTAAAAAAATTTTTACAGAACCTTCTTTTGAGAATGTATTATAAGTATTTTCCTTCCCCACTGCCCTCTCAGTTTCTGTCAGAATCTCAGACTTATTTCTCAGATACAACAGGACACTCTGTTGGTATTTTTCTCCTCTAATTCCACAGCACTCTAAAAATTTTTCTCTCTCTGTAATTTTTAATATGTCACAAAAAAAAAACCACCAAAAAAAAACCACCACACACCACACCCACACACCCCAAACACACACAACCCACACAAACCCTCCAAACTGAATACAGCCAATTCAAGGAAAGTAACACTGGTTGAGCATAAAAGTGCCCAATTGTGTTTTTGTGTATCTGCACAGGAGTCACGTAAGTCGTTCGTGACAAGGCAGCAGCTGTGAGACACTGTAAGCAAGCGACATGTTTATTAACGTTTCCCGACTGCGTAACATCATCAGAAATTTCAGCTGAGTCATCCTTACATTTAGCCACAGCACAAACGTTTCTGCTCTGCTCCAGCACAACAGCCAAGGAAGTCTTATGACTCTGCAGAACAGTTTACAATTCACAAACTAAGATAGCTAATATGATTACGTTCTGTCAATTTGCTTGTATAATCAGCTTTACAAACAAACAAGAGCGTTGACATTTTACTGAGTATATTTTTTGAGTTTATGAACTACTTCAAGTTACTATCTCCTTTTTCAGTGTTTGTAAATGCTTGCCATAAAATGAATCAGGCAATTAACAGAAAGGCCAGTGCAGGTAATGCATGCCATGTGGCTGACTAAAAGAAACGAGTGCTGTGTGCACCACTGCTATGCATATTGTCTGAACATATGGTAATTCAGGGTTAAGAACAGAAAGTTGGGACAAATGGGCAGTTTAGGGTCAGATTACTGCTAGAATTTAAGAGCTACAGCAACATCAGCATCTCTCCTATCAAATTTTTCCAGGAATTGATCCAAAGGCTGTTGATATCAAATTGCAGTTTGCTTAGCTTAAATACTCTATTCTTCTCTGTACAAGAGAAATAACTACACATGGGTGAGGTGCAGAAGCCCTTCCATTTTACATCCATCTCAGGTGACAAAAGCGTGCGTGATGGTGGGATTTTTTATTTCTTGCTGCAGATTCCCTAGGTGCAACTCTCTCAGGTTATGTCTATACAAGGCAGTAGCACAGACAGTAACAGAGCTGTAGACTGAACTGAGTGAGCACTCAATGTCCTCCCAAGACATCTTTCCACTCAGGTTCACACAAGACAAGCTGCAGACTCCCTTGCAGACTGACCAGACTGTCCATCAGCCACTGGAGCGTGTTTCCCAGTTAACCTCTGTTCAAAAGGCACTCAGGCCACTCTTGAGGGAACCAACAAGTAGGACAGGGACAGTCGGGAGGTCACATCAGAAGCAAGCTACTGGTGCCCTCAGAGGGCAAAGTCAGGAGGAACTCAATCCATTGCAAAATACTCTAAATTCTGCAATGCAGGCTACCACAGCTTTACGTGGTTCAACTGTGGCTGGAAAACATGTCATTCTCATCATGAAACCATCACGTATTCATATTTAATCATAATGTTCAATGACACAAGTCTGGACTACTTCTGCCAGTTTAAAGTAAGTATGTATTTCTCCTTTGCTTTATATAATCTCAGTTTCAGTTTTATTTTTTCCACCACAAACCAAAATTCTTTACGGTTCAATGCAGAAACATTCACTGAAGCAGATCTCTGTATTTAACCAACATTAATTAACAAATTGATGAGATTTTTTTTCTGACTCAACTTTTAGAAACACTGTTCTAGCAAGTTCTCTAAAACCCTAAGCTGCCCAACTTTCACATCTCAAAGATTAATAACAATTTTCACTCTGACCGATCAACAAACTCTTCTACTTTGCAGGACAACATGACAGAGATCCAAGCCTCCACTGAAAGCCTACGAAAACCAACAGCCTCTGGCCATGAAGGAGGAGGAGGAAAAAAGGGTCTATAGCTATGGGACTGCATAATCTGGAAGCAGCCTTTCATTTAAACTATGACTGCAGGAACCCACAGAAGAAAAGTCAGCTTGATTCCTCTTCCTTTCTTAGTAGGTATCAGAAGAGATCTGTTGTTGATTTAGTTTTAGTCTAGTCCAGAAGAACCACACCTCAGATGTTAAATAGTTTCAGCTTGGGCTGGTTTTTGTTTGATTGGTTGGGTTTTTTCTTTTTAAAATTCCTGGACAATTATCAAGTTTCCCAGAATAGTAAATGGGGATTTTTTAATTTCTCTTACTATTCTCAGTTTTCATTTTTATCACCAGCACTGTGGCTGAAAAAAATACCAGTCCACAGTTTTTGTGCCAAATAGCACAAACACATAACACATTCTCTTACGGCACAAAAAGGCTTCTGATCACATTTGGAGTGAAACCCTCTGTCTCCAAGAAGAACAGAAAAAGAAATGCTTCACATTGCATGGAATCATGTGGATCTATTCACAGGTAACCACTTACTTAACAGCGCATAAACCTTAAGAGAATAAAGAGCTATATTCATTCCTGACTAAAACTTCAGGAACAGGTGAGATAAAAACATTGGCAGTAGGACTGTAAAGAGAAAGTTAAAACACAAAAGATCAGATATTCTGCCTCTGCTGAGGCAAGGAAGATGCCAGGGAAGCCGCATGCCTCCACTGAACCTGATATGAGGAATAACTGCATTTGACACTGGACAGGTCTGGCAGCCAGGAAAGGCTGTTAAGTGAGCAGCCAGCAGTTGCCTGTTCTCACATCAATAATCCTACTTGACCCACAGCACATTTAAAAATTCTGGCTGGTAGAAATGGAGAGACCAAAATCGCTCAGTTTCATGCCTGCTGTGTGCAAGTGTGCTAGAGATGCAGGCTGACAACCACACTTAAATCCACCTGCATGAACAAGCTGGGACTGAGAAATGACTTAAACATTACCACACACCTACATAAAAAATGAAATTACCAAACCACACTGGAATCTTAATATCACAGTCAACACTTACTCCTTCAAGTGGAGGAGTTTGGCACTGACATCGGTGTGTACCCACTACTTTGACATCGCCCACAGAAGAACCAAGATAAAATTTCTCCATCTTATTTTCCTAACATAAAAAAAAATTTTCATTTAATGCAATGCTTACATTTACTAAAATGCAAATAATTAGCTCTGTCAGGCATTAACACTGTAATTGCAGGTGACAACTCGCATTATAATTGTATTATCACTTTCTCATTAATATTGGAAGTCTCACGATCTGGCAGCTCATATAAAAAAATTCCCTAGTGTAACACCTATAAACCCATGAGCTGACTCAATCATTCTCCCTCAGATCTCATGAGACTATCAGCCTTTAGCCTATGCTATCTAGGACAGCAAATTTCCTGCCTGCCCCTCCCCAGATCGGAGATTTGCCTGATCTGGCTGTGCCTACAGCCTCAGAAGAGCTACCAGTATGAGTGGACAAAGGATGAGGGGTGCAGAAAAGGACCTCTTCCTTTAAGGCTGCTTTAAAGGAACTGTGACCTTGCTCTAAGTCCCCGATACCACCATTCTCCACCAAAACCAACAGTAAAAACTGTGACACTGTTGACCACATTGAAAATTAAGGAAAACAAGTAACTATAAAGTGATCCAGATTTTGCAATAGGTTAAAAGATTTGTTTTCAAGCGATGAACTTAAAAGAGGTCTCACCAAAGTTATTCAGCTTGCCAAGTATGTTTTATTCAATTTATCTTAAGAAATTTTGACGAAAGACTGAAATGATGCTTTCAACATAACAAATATAGTGTCTTTGTCTATCACTCACATTTTGGAGTCAGATCATGAAAGGAACTGAAGCTCACCGTTTCTCTAAGAACATATTTAGAACAGAGCCTACAACAAGCGCAATCATACACAATCTTCACCAGCATAACATTGTCCCATTGTCCCTCTTGTGCTTACTGTTCAAGTTAAATCACAAAAGGTGACAGGTTGATAGAACAACCAACGGATATCCATATAAGAAAAATAGTCTAGAACAAAAAAAAACAAACACCACACCAAACACCAACCGAACAAAACACAGAAGAAACACCCACACCAGCAGTTCTCCTGTCTGCTCAAGAGAAACAACCAGCAGACAGTAACAAGATCTAAAACAGCGGCAAACAAGGCACTAAATGACAAATATTACACTACAAGCAACCATCACAAACTTCCTATTTACATGTTTACAAGTCCTTTAAAAATACTAAGCATATTATATTGAAATTATTTTGGAAATACAGTACTTGCACTAAAGGATCCAATGGCTCTAGAATCAATTTCAGATGAAGTAGCATAATATACAAGGACAAATATACCCTTTCCACCTTAGCTGACATTTATTTCCTCTAGCTTTTTTTCTTAATAAACAGGAAGTCACCCAAAATGCAGATCTCTCCCGAGACACAGTGTAGTTGTTATTGCAAGTGAAGCTAGTGAAGAATGTAAAATGGTACCTTTGTTGTAATTCACACAATGGGAGCTCACACTGCATTTAAATAAAGCTTTCAACACATTGGCAATTCCTTTGAAGACTTAACACTAACTACATGAAATTAAAGGTTTACTGCTTTATTGTACCATCATAGGGTCAAGTCTGCAAATATGAAGTAGAAGACAAAATTTAAAATACTGATTTTACAATAGTACCTTTCCAACAGCTACTTCCTGTGCTTAATGAAAGACAGCCAGGAGCAGGGTTTTAATTTTAGAACACACAAAACCAGGATTCTACTAAAAAGTGAAACCCACATAACCAAATACTCGATCTTACTGCCAGACCTCCACAGACTCTAAAAACTCCTTCTGCAAGCAGAAATGATGGCACTATGCTCTTGCACAGAACTATACCATTTACCATGAGCAATGGAACAAATTAACATAGAGTGTGCCAGACTGATGATTTGGGAAGAGACTTTAGGACTTCCCTTCATGGTCACATGTGAGGATAGATGCTCATATCCCTGCAAAGTTCTCAGACATTTCCTTAGGCAAATAACAGCCCATCTAGATCAAGAACCTTCTGCCTTTTTGTTCTTCTACTGCCACAAAGGTAAAATAAGAAATGTTACTGGTAATTACCACATCTGGATGTAAGAATTAGATTCAGATCTCCAACTCTTGTGGAGATTACATTCAGCCAGAGGGGAGAAAAAAAAAGAAAAAAACATACTTGGGGGGGCTTATGGGTAGATTATTGCTACAGAAAAACTAAACATACCATGCAATTAAGGATCTTCTCTTCTTACTTGATACTAGAGTCTTGGGCAGGGTCTGAGGGGTGTTGGCCAAACATCAAGAACACACGACATTTCTCCTCATAAAATCACGAAAGGAACAAAACTACTACTATTAAATCTGAAGTTCATTAGTTCAAATGCTAGTAGTAGTCAAGGAAGCAAGGAACAAATAACATTTTAGCAAAAGTTAAAAAAACTAACAGGTCTCCAAATAAGATTTTTGATGTGTAAAAGTATTGTGTCTGAATAAAAAGCCTTAAATCATTCAGAAACAAGCCTTCTAGCCTAGCCTCCCAAAATACCACATTCAGATGGAGACCTCAGAGGGGGAAATAGAACATGCCCCCTTCTTTTTCCTTTGTTTCAAAGCAATTCTGAAATCTAAGCTTTATTCTTACAGTCTCTTAATATTGTCACAAGCCAGGATTGTTAGGGCAAAAGGGGGGACATTAAATAAATAATAAACACACACGTGGCATTAATCATTTACGTAAAAGAAAATTTGGAGGAAAAACTATCAGTAAGTTTTTCAAGTGATAGGGAAATACCCTTAATTTCTTGTAATGTTTTCTATTAGAAATAGTTTAGCAAGACATGGTTCTTAACAGTAATGACTTACATAATCATAGAATAGTTGAAAGGGACCTCTGGAGATCATCAAGGCCAACCCCCCTGCCTAAAGCAGATCAGTGCAGATTTGACTTGTTAACACAACCAAGAAAAAGCCTCTACCTTCCAATACGTGGTCCTGAATTTAAATCAGGTGTCTGCACCTCCTTGTCCAAAACCCAAACTTTGGTATTTCCTAATGTTTACAAAGAGTTTAAATCCTCTGTTACAGACAGCACTCCATCAGCTGAAATTGTGTGTAAAATGACAAGGCCGGGGGGGGGGGGGGGGGGGGGCCCGCCCCCCCCCCCCCCCCCCCAGCTGCTGGCGGGCAGTGGGGTGCTGCTGCCTGTGCCTGGCAGAGACCTGCCAGCACCTGAGGGGTAAATCCAACTTCAACTGGCAGCTGAAAAGGGGGAGTTAAAAAAAATCCCAGAACGTTTAGATTTGTGTTTGGAAATAATACAAAGCAAATGGACTAACTCCCAAGCGGTGGCATTGTTTGTGGTGTCGGGACCAGCCCAAGCCACTGTGCAGAGGGCTGGCAGCAGCTCAGTCTCAGGAGAAGCCTGCATGCCTGAGGCATTCTGGTGTGGGCACAGCAACCTTCTGGGTCTCCTGGGTGCTGCCCCGATCCTGCTGGTTCCTTTGATTTGGCCTCTGTGCCTTATTAAGCTTGTGTTCAAGGAAGAGTGGGGTTTGGCTTGTTTGCTTTAAACCCCCTGTAATAGTTGTCATGTTGTTGCATTAAATACCTCCTTCCTGCATCTTAAAAACCCCGCCCCATCTACCCACCAAAGATACTCTGCTCTGCTTCACTGAAAGAACTTGGTTTTCACGATGCCAGTGAGCAAGCTGGGCCGGTAGCACCTCCCCTGCCATCTGGCTTGGCCCTGGGTCGGGGTGCATGCCTTTGGGAGAGCAGCCTCCAGAGACCCCACTGCAGGTATCTTCGGCTATGTTACTGCCTGGGGCCTTTGCCTCCTGCAGAGCCAAGCTGCAAGGAGGCTGTTCCTGCAGGGCTGAAGGCCTGGGGAAGCCCTCAGCTTTTTAATGAGACACTGGGACAGGGCGCTTGTGGTCACATTGATTTCTTGCAGCACTGATTAATCAAATTTTCAAGTGCCAAGTTGAAGAAAAAGCTTGGTTTGCTCTCTAACTGTGACCTGTGAGAGGTTGGACCTTTGCTAGAGACACCAGTGTGGGGTATAGTTTAAGGAAGCCTTAGAAGGTCCATTTTCCATGGTTAATATAGCAATTTCTTGCTCTTCTTCCCAGCAGCTAATCTGCCTTCACTAAGGAGTGAGGTGAATGTAATCCTGTATAACCTGCTCTAGGTGAACCCACTTTAGCAGAGCAAAAAACCATTTGCTACAACAATTCTCTTCCTGGAGCTGCAGCTCCTGCCTGTTTCACTTAATGACCTATCACTTTTCCTCCTTGAAACTTGTAGCATGTTCTTCCCTGCAAAGGAATTTTCTGATGTTTGGAAGGGTTTTCCCAAGTACATTGGCCTCTATCAGCTGGGAAGCAACTCGGCAGTTTTGAGGCTTCTGATTTGTCCTTTGCAGCTTGGGGATTTGCTAGGAGGGGGCCGAGCTGGGGAGGATGATGCTGCCCAGAGCATGCGGGGCCAGTGTCCCTGGGAAGTCAGGTTGTGTGGTGCTGTGGGAGATGCTCGTACCCAACCAACTGAGCTGGCTGCTTGAGATGGGCCTAGACAGTGTGAAGTGGTTCCCATTTGTCCTTTTCCTTGTCAGCTTCTGGAGGCAGCAACTGGACTTGGAGCGGGAGGTGGCCACAGTAACCCCCTGCAGCGCTACAGGCTGGGGGATGAGTGGCTGGAGAATGGCCTGGCAGAGAGGGACTGGGAGTGCTGGTTGATTACTGGCTGAACAGGGGTCAACAGTGTGCCCAGGTGGCCCGGAAAGCCAGTGGCATCTTGGCTTGTATCAGGAATAGTGTGGCCAGCAGGTCTAGGGGTGCCATTCTGCCCCTGTGCTCGGCACTGGTGAGGCCTCGCCTCCAATGCTGGGTGCAGCTCTGGGCCCCTCACTTCCAGAGGATGTGGAGGTGCTGGAGCGGGGCCAGAGGAGAGCAAGGGACTGCAGGGAA
>JANIJG010011692.1:76238-111270 GCA_024611175.1 Megaceryle torquata | reverse complement strand
GAAAAGAAAAGAAAAGAAAAGAAAAGAAAAGAAAAGAAAAGAAAAGAAAAGAAAAGAAAAGAAAGAAAAGAAAAAAGAAAAGAAAAGAAAAGAAAAAAGAAAAGAAAAGAAAAGAAGGAAGAAAGAAAAGAAAAAAGAAAATAAAAGAAAAAATAAAAGAAAAGGGAAGAGAAAGGAAAGGGAAGGGAATGGAAAGGAAGGGAAAGGGAAAGGGAAAGGGAAAGGGAAAGGGAAAGGGAAAGGGAAGAGAAATAAAGCCCCAGAACAGACAAGTGATGCACACTGCAGTTGCTCACACACCCACTGTCAGATGCTGGAGAACTGACTCGTGCTCCTGTCCAACTCCTCTGGTTTATATACTGGACATGACATTTTATGGTATGGAATATCCCTTTGGCTAGTTCAGGTCAGCTGTCCTGGCAATGATCCCTCCCAGTTTCTTGTGCATTTCTTCACTGGCAGAGCATGGCAGAGTCATTGATTCCTTAGCAACAGCTAAAACCAGCAGGGTATTATCAGCATTTATCCCATACCGAATCCAAAACACAGCACAGTTCTAGCTGCTAAGAAATGAGCCACTAAGAAGAAAAGAAAATTAGCTCTATCCCAGCCTAAACCAGGACAGGGGAGCCGCAGAGAGGACTTGATCTCCCTGCCTTTGTCAGCCAAAGTACCAGGATTTCCCTAATTGCCGGGGCCATTTAACTAGCAATGCCGTGGATATGGAGTCTGTTCAGCTCTCCTAATCCCTCAACTGGCATCGCTTCCAGCGCTGGAGCAAACCCAGCCTTCTGCCAGCAACCAACACGACAACCTGCCTGCCACCCTGCCCACCTCCCCTCACCACCCCAGGCAGCCAGGGCTAAGCTCCCACAGCCAGGTGAGATGTTCTGTGGGTGAAGTGGGGCAAGGCATGGTGCCAACCAGAGCGAAATGACAAAAAAACTTGCCAGAGTCATCCAGTTACAGTGCTGGCTGCTGGTCATCTTTGTGTGGGAAACTGGTGTGCAGTAGGGCTGGAGGATTGGGTCAGTTCTGGCCACCACAAGTGGCCTGCGTGGTGAACTTTTGCTGGTCTGCATATGGTGGTGTTAATGGGACTGTAACAGGGTGTGTAAGACAAAGCAATTCTGAAACAGCACCCACAATAGCAAGGTCAAAGTGGGGAGATGGGAGCAATCAGCAGGGTCCCAAGACCCAGGGGAGCAAAGGAACACCTTCCCTCATCTGGTCTGGATTCCCTGATGAGCCTTGTTCATCGGGTGGAGCTGGTTGCCCTCATGGCAGGTTCTGAGAGGTGCACCGGGATGGCCGCTGATGCTGTTCCCATGCTGGGGGTCTGTAGCTTGTGCTCAGGCCAAGTGAAACACAGACAATGGAGGACTGGCCCCTTCAGGTTGAGGGATAATGAGTAATGCTCAGCACTGGGGGGAGCTGGTAGTGGCAGCTTTTAGTGAAGTACCAGAATTCCTCCTGAATTAGTTGCATTGAGGAGAGCAGCCCCACACCCTCTGTGTTCCAGTCACATTCCTGCCTGTCCCTCCTCAAGTCCCAGATTAGCTTCATGATTGTTTTAACTTAAGCATTGGTCACCACCAGCTATAATTTTACATGTGGAAAGTTTTGGCCATGCTAGGGGTCTGGCCTCCAATTCCTGAGGTGAGGAGGTTCAGGGAGGAAGGTATGCCAGAAGCTGTGCCACTGGATGGCCATCGTGGCTGTGAGGCACCATCGTCTGTGTATGACCAGCCATCAGAACAGTGAGGGGAAGCTCTGGCAGCTATGTGGGGGATTCGTTACCCAGGTTGCATCAGCATACCTGGAAAAATCATTGTGGTGGTAGGGCACTGACCATCCAGCTCCACACTTGGGAGGAGCTCCAGGATCTGGTGAGTTACAGCAGGAAAACAGTGAGGTTTATTCATTACCCCTTTTCTCCCCTGAACCCAGCACAATTCTGCCTTCACGGGCCAGTCTGCCGTGTCAGCACCACACACAAAGGGCTCTCAGTCCGCAGGGAGCGGGAGCCAGGGCAGAAGGATTTTTAACACTTTAAATGATGGCTGAAGATTGGGAGGGATTTTGACGTTGAATTCAGCTGCTGCCCTGCCAAGACCTCTTCTCTGGGAACCCAGGTCTCCTCCCAGGCTTTTGCAGCATGAGCAGCCGTGGGGCTGAGCTGTGGGGCAGTGAGTTCATTCACCTGCTCCAGGGGCTCCCTTTCACCGGGCTGAACCGCTGGTGGCCAGTGCCATTTTCAGGTTTCTCTTCCCACTGGTACCTGCCTTTGGGCGATGCTCCATCACCCCTGCCTGGCAGCAGCCTGTGCTCCACGGCTGAGCAAAGGGCAGGGCAGCACCTCAGCCATCATGGCAGGTGGAGAACTCTGGTGTCCTCTCCCGTGGGCACCCGCCACCACCCCACAGGAGCACACGTCCTGCTGCCCTTGCCCTCATCCCCCCATCCCCACTGCCACCCGCCCACCAACCCCAGTACCCTGCATTCCCCCATCCCCGTCGCCATTCGCCCCCCATTCCTGCTGCCATCTACCCCCAACCCCACCCCACCGCCGCCCGCCCCGCGCTCCCGCCCCGCGGTCCCGTCCCGGCCCCGCCCCTCCCTGGCCCCGCCCGCGGTCCCCGGGCGGGCGCCCCCTGGCGGCGGTCTGGCGGGGCGTGGCGTGGCGGGCGGCACGGCGGAGGAAGCGGGGGCGGCGCGTCTGGGCCGTGTCCCTCCGCGCGGGGCGTCCGTAGGCGCCATCGGCAGCCGGGAGGATTCCTCCGCCTCGCGTCCCTCCGTGCCAGTGGCGGCGGGAGCGGCCGTGGCCATGGCCCGCGGAGCGGGGTCAGCGCTTGCCGCCCTTCTCGGCCTGGTGCTGGCCGTGCTCAGCCGCGCCGAGTCCGCGGCCGGTGAGTGGCAGTGGCGGCGGCGGCGGTGGCGGCGGGGGGGGGGGAGCTGAGGGGCTGAGGCGGTGCGCGGGAGGTTGAGGGGCTGCCCTGAGCGGCCCCTTGCCCGGCCCGGCGTCGCGGGGGAGGACCGGCCCCCTTCCCGGCGCCGCTTCAACCGCGGCTCCGATGTCACCTTCCTCCCTCGGGCTGGCGGGGGAAGGGGCCCCGGGGAAGGAGACGGGGGCGACGCTGGCGAGGCCGCCGCGGCCGCGCGTGGAATGTCATCGCGTGGGGGGCGGCCCCGTGGAGCCGCCGCCTCTTCATGTGGCGCGGAGCCCCCCGATCCGGGCTCATCCGCGAGCGGGGCCGCGACGCGGGGGCTCTCTGGGGCCGGACCGCGGCAGGGCTGCCCCGTCCCGCCGTGGGGGCTGCTCCCCCGTAACGGAAAGCTGAGCTGGAAGCCGCCCGTCCCGTGCTGGCCGTGCTGCCGCAGGGCGGCTGGAGGGCTCGAGGTGGTTTGATTGCAAAACTCGGGGTAAAATGGTTTGCTGCTTTCTGTCGCTTGAAATACCTGTGCATCGTGTGTGTTCTTGCCTTTGTCGGGGACGTATCGACACACACTGAAAGCATTTCTGCGTATCCTCCTCCTTTAGTTGTTAATCCGTTCAGGCATGATGGAGCCATGTGTGCGCATCTGAAGAAACTGCTGCTTTTCGTCCCTGTTCCCTGTTGTATGTTGGCGCTTGCAATATGTTTTACAGCCGGGCTGGAGAACGCGGTCCACAGCCTTAGCTGTTGGGTTCCAGCGGATTTCATGCCTCTCCCAGCAGCATTCCACTCCTAGAGTAAAGCACGTGCAGCCTTGCAGCATGGTAAAACCATCGAGGACCAGCAGTCATTGATTACTTAAGTGACTTTCCATTCTTTCTTCCTTTTCGCTCCTGAGAGGCTGGGTCACCCTTCAGATGACTTGTGAGGGGTGTAGGGATGGGAGAAAGTGGTTGTGGACATTGTTTAGTTTGTGACTGACACTGATAATTTCACAGTTCTATCACTTGATATTGTTAGGAGCAGAAGGTGGTGTCCGTGGAGTTTTGATGACTACTGCTGGCTTGGATAGAGAGTAGTCGGGTTAATCAAGCTGTATGTTTTGACTTTGAAATGGTTATTATTTTTCAACTGGGAGAAGTGTTTGTGTTCTTTCCAGTAACCCCCCTTGAAATCTGACTGACTTAGTTCTACTAATATGTTGCAAGAAGATGGTTGGGATCAAAAAAAGTTAGTTCCTGAGTGTGTCTTGGCCAGGATTGCTCAAAATGAACTGGAGAAATAAAGGGTTTTTCATGTGTAGGTGTCTTCTAAAATCAGAAATATGCTTTCTGCAAAGGGTAGAGGTGCAGTGCAGAGTAGGACTGTTATTTCTGGAAACAGCTTACACATCCAGTAAGACAGCAAAATACTGTTTTTGCAAAGACTAAACATCATGCCCACGCTAGTTAAATTGTACTTTCATACCATCAACTTACCAGGTTATTGCTGGCCCTACCAGTTCCTTCCCTGACAGGGCAGAGAGAGGTAGCTGTGGTATAGCTCATTGTCACTTCCCTGGGTATGGATACCTACCAGGCTGGTCGAGGTCCTCCCATGCTGCAGAAGTTTTTGGCATTGTGGGTGAAATCTCTTCCCAGTGCTAGACAAAGGCTGGTTGTCAGAGATGACAAATCTAGACTGAAAATGACTCCTATTGTTCATGAGATACTGACCTGCATCTGGTTCTTGGGAGTGGGAGCTGTGGCGTCAATTAATGGGAAAGATGAAGTCACCGAAAGGGTATTTTCGGGTGCCTGTTCAACTGTCTTGATGCTCTTGTGCAAGAGAGGGCAGGTATCTGATGTCAGCCCTCTTGGTCAATAAATAGGAGGCTTCTGGATGCGCTAAGTAGTATGGTTTGGACTACTCAACTCTGCCTCATCATGCAAGCCTAATGGTGTAGCAACTTGCTTTTCCAGTTGAGCCGTTGTTTAGTTTTGCAGAAGGCTGCAGTTGAAGTTGCAGTAAGCTGGGGTGGGGCAGCAACACCTGCGCTTCTGGTGAGGATACTCTCCTGATAATTGCTGTGAACGATTTGCTCCTCTTCTGATCAGACAGCAGTGGGTGAAACAGGAATCCTGACTGGTAAAGCCCACCCTAATTACCCACCGTCACTCTTAACTCTTGGGTTTTGCTAAACCCAGTTTCACCGGTTGCTGTTGGCCGTGAGCCCACGTTTCTAACAGGTTGTAGCACACGTTTAATCCAGAGCAGCACAAAGGTAGCGTGCTGGTGGGGCTGCAGTTTGCGATCTTCAGTATTCAAACAGTGAAGCTTCTGAGGCCTTCAGATAAAGCTGACACTGCCAGTTGGCTTGATACAGATTTGCTTACGGAAGAGCAAGTTTTACTTGATCTTCTGAAGGTGTTGCCGTCTATCGAATTTGTTCTTATCAGAGATGCTGATTTACACTTTCAAAAGGGAGTGTGATGAGAATCTAGCTAACTCACATCACTTCCTTCAGGGCATCACTTAGTCAGATTAGAAATACGTGAAGATCTTATTGCTGACGTTCTCAGGACTTGAATCCTTGGGAAAAGAGGACTTATGCCTCTGGTGGCACTTGGCTTTCGAATCTCTTGCAGTGGGTGGGGCGGGGTTTTGTCAGCTTCCACAACTATTTCCCTCCCTCCGTTATTTTAGATGCTTTGCTGCTGTTGCAATAAGTGGGTATTTCTCTTCAATATGTTCTGGTCCTCTTCAGCGCCCCCCATTTTCAGCAATGGTAATCTTGTGATGTGAGAGCGGCTGAGGTTTGAACGCAGGGCAAGGAGTAGGTGAAAGAGCAGCAGCAGGAGGACTCTGGCAGCCTGTTTCTTCCGGACCTGAGAATCCTACTTAACAGCAACCCAGTCACAACTTGTAACTATAGATGTAACATTAACATTACTTGAACTTAACCTTCCTTAAGTTTGTACTCTTGCTAATGTATATAGAGCCAAGGAGCAATACAGGTATCATTAATTCTTGCCCTTCCTTTGGGACGTGTTAGGGAAATGTCATCCACATTGGGGCAAAAAGACCTTCCCTAAGCATCTGTGTTTAAAAAGTTCTTTTGTAGTTATATTCCTAGTTTCTATGAATTCATTCTGAAATCATCTTGCCAACAGAAGTCAAGGGCTGTCAGTGCCCATCTAGAAGAAACGGTGCTTATATCGTTCTAAACACGGTCATCTGAGAGCTGCAGAAATAATCATCCGTTCTGTTTAGAAAATAGTCTGTTCCTAGGGCACGTCCTTTTTATAGACTGCTCTGAGGATGAAAAAAGAGCTTTGTATCTCAAAATGGCACGGGCGTCTGCTGTTTGTTCCATGCAGCAAGTCTTCATCTCGTTTCTCTGACCTCACCCGGGATGGCTGCGGAAGCTCTGCTCAGCACAAGCAACATTTCTGCACAGGCAGACATGCTTAACGCTCAAATTAATAGAGATTTAGTGCTGGAGACTGACGGGACACTTTGGGGAAGACGTGAGCATGGCTCCCGTCTGCCAGATCACCATGGAAACACCAGTACCTCTTCAGCTCTCTAATTGCCTTCCCTACATTTTTTTGTTGAAAACTTTTTTTTTAACTAAGTGCTTTATGTTTGTCTGGATTTTAGGCATTTTGGCTTTGTTTGGAAGATTGGAAATGGGGGAAGGCAGGGAACAGTAGCTGTGTAAGGCAAAGGAGAGTATGGTGATTGACAGACTTTCAAACCGTATTATGAGTTTGTCCTGAATTTGATATGTATTACAACTTGAGCTTTTATCCATAATTTTTGAACAGGAATAGTGTCACATGAATGGTAGCTGCATCTGCTGGCAATAACAGTCCTTCTGCAGCTTCCTAGGCTCAAGACCCCGAGGACAGAACGATTCAACTGTACTCGCACAACGGTTCCCAGCTCAGTTCTCGGGAGGGCCTATCGGTAGTTTTTGCTGGTTCCTACATGTTCAGAGGAGAGGTTTAATAGCAGGACAGGCAGTTTTGGGTGCCTGAGAGCTTAATGTAGTCAGATTTGCTGTTGACACTCTTGAATTCAGAAAACCTGATGAGCTTCTAAAGGGAAAAATTTCTTCTTACAGGCTTGTTCTTCTGAAATAATTTTTTTTTTTTAATTTTTGTTTACAGTTGTCTAGAGAAGTTAGTGAAAGAAACCAGTTCAGATATTGGGAGTTTTCTCTGCCAAAAGGTACAGGACGTTGGCTGAGTGCCTTCATGCTCCTGTGAGCTCTTCTCAGCTTCTCCGTTGATGAGTCTTGCATTATCCAATTGATGTCAGGCTTTTGTGTGTAAAAACAGTGGAGATGTCTTAATAATCCAATTAAAGCATTTTTACTTTACAGATTGTTTCCATGCCTCGTAGACAAGCTTTGTCCTTAACTACTACCCTCTGTGAAGTGCAAACTGGTCAGCCTGATTAAATTCTGCAAATGTTAACATTTTCTAAATCTGAGCTGAATATAAGGCTTTATTGCTTTTCCACAGTAAGGAGTTTTACTAGCTTGCTTCCTTCTCCCTTCATGTGGCTGCCATGGGATGATCTGCTTTTAAGAAAAAAAAAAAAAAAAGACTATTTTGATATTTTGAGCTAGCGCTGTGTACCAGTGGGTTCCTCCCTGGTACGTAATCTCAGTGGGACTGTAATCTGTTGAGGTTAGTGAATAGCATAATTAGTTATCGCTCCTTTGTGGTTTTCCTCCAAAATTTGGTTATCTTTTGGTATTCTCTCCATATGTATAGTGCTTCTTACTCCTTAGCAGTTTTTTCAGCAGCTGTTTGGGTGGTGCTGCACTGGAAGGATTTTGTCTCTTTTTGCACATTGAGGACCTACTGATCTTCCTCCAGAACTGCACCTCATGTTTCAGCATTTTCTCCTAGCTGCTTTTTTTCATTCTCTGTTTTTCCTGAACGGAATCACAAGCTGGTTTTTCCTCCCTTGGAATTTGAGACCCCTTAATTTGTAGTGTAGCTGGTGTCTCTGACCTTGCTGATGGCCTTGGGTAAGGGTTGCCCATGCATCCTGTATTGCTGCTGTTTGAGGGCTTTGAATGTATGTGTATATATATGAAGTAACACAGTTGAAATGACACTGTTTCTCATGAATGTCAGTTGTGACAGAAAATCCACTGACTACATAATAGGTTATTGAAACCTATTTTGTCCATTGGTTTTCTTTGTAGTCTTTAACATATTTTTAGCCTGATTTTTCTTCTGTGTTCAAGCAAATTGTTCTCTACCTTCTCCCATAAGAAAGCTTTTGAACCTGTGGATGAGTTTCAACCAAATATGACAGAGGTCTAGGTTCTTAAGAGACACTTAGTTTCTATGAAATTAATGGTAAACTTATGGACAAAAAGAGGAGAGAGAGACCCATGTAGTGTCCTCCCAAGGAGAAAGCTGTATCAGCAGCTCAGCTCTGCCAGAATACCGCACTCAGCTGACTTGCAGTAAAGTCTTTGGTCAGAGCCTGCACCTTCTTAGATGCAGGATAATCAACCACAGAGCTACAGGAAACCACCTTTTATAATGTCTGTTCCTCACAGCATCAATTGTTTTGGTATTTTACGTTTTTATTTTTGCTGACTTTTTCTGAACTTGTGGGTGAGGAGTTTATTTGCATTACTTTACTTTTAGTATTTACAGCAAAGCCCTTTCAGTTTTTTTTCTGGTTGTGGCTGTTTCCCTATAGCAGTCTTCTCTCTTTAGAGCTGAATTGTGACACTTAGAGGTTCTGGTCTTAATCCTTCACTAGTTCTTTCAATTTTGTAGTCTAGAAGGTGTCTGAATTTATAGTTGGAAGATGAAGTATAGAAACCAGATCACAACTTACAGATGACTTTGGCATCCTAAAGAACAGGGAGGCAGAAAAACAGCTTTTCTTTTCCTCATAGATTTTCTTTAACTGTCTCTACTGAAAAAAAAAACAAAAAAACAAACAAACCCAAAACATTAAACCTGGATGAAACTGTGCTCCGGTCAAGTGTGAGCTTTGGTGGATTCTGATGCTGAGTGAAGCAGCACTTCCTATCATGTTTCTGTGAGCAATGCTTTCTGCTTATGCTCTTTTTACATCAGCGGCTACTCATTTTTTCCCCTCTGGCCTTGGAAAACCATCCTGATAGGTTAGTTAAACATCAGATTAGAATTTGTGTCTGAAGTGCGGGTTTGTATGGACTCTAGGCTGGGTAGTATAGCCAATTGTGATCATCTTGTGCATCTGGAACCCTCATATGAAAAGTCTTCTGAACTTGGCTATGATGCATGCTAGAAATAAGGTACTTCTTGCATGAAGTGGTAGCCTGCCCACTTCATTAGAAGCCAGTCCCTCAACAGCCATGAGGTGTCTTCCCGATATTCCTGTAATATGCCCAAAAGGACCAGTAAAAATCCCGAATCAGTTCGGTACATTAAAGAGCCGTGGGATTTCCCCGTGCGGACCTGCAGGCGTGCTGGAGCGAGCCTCCACCGCACGAGAGTGCAAGGACTTGAAATACTGCTGCTTGCTCTTGGTCTGGGTTATCTGAAGAAGCTTCTGATAGCCTTGGTGGTTTTGGCAAGCTAGAGCAAGTCCAGAAAAGCAACAAATAATTCACTGTTGCTGGTTTTTTAAACATGGAAGAAAACTGCCAAAAGCAGCCTGTTAGACTGCACACTGGCATCATGCTGCCGTCTATATGTGGCTTCTGGAAAAGTGGCTCTGGCTTTTCAAGTCAAGGCTGTATTCTCTCATGATGTACCCACTGAAGTATTTGCAGTTAACATAATGGATGCAGTGAAACATTTTATGCTGACTGAGGAAGAAGGTAAAGTTTCAGATGCTGTTAACTCTTGAGCCCAACATGGTAGAGTAGCAGAGAAACAGCTTTTGATGGAAGTCATGTTGAAATGCTTTGGTTTTTGCATGCATTGTGAAATTGTTAAAGATATCGTGAAATACAGGAAGACAGTGCTTTGTGCACAGAAATGCTAATTTTACTGTGAGAACTGTAGTCTTCATTTTCCCTTGTGATTTCTTTTTTTAAAGAGAAGCAGTCATGTTACTTTTTAATGCTCATTTTAATGTAGAGTATGGTTACATTTACATTCGCTTCAGCTTTATCTGCATTTCAGTGTACTTCTATTCAGCGTATTTTAATCTTAAGTACTAAAGAGCCTTTTTTGCTTTTGTTCTTTTAGTTTCTTTCACTTCTAAAATACTAGACAAATAGATATATTTAGCTGCCTGCATTGTCCAATTCACTATGTTTCTCTGCTAAAGAATTCTAAGGACTAGTAGTAGTTTAATGGCCTGCTAAACAGCCGTTCAAGGCAGGAATAATTTGTCAAAAAACAGGAGGAAATTAATCATTACTTTGCTAAAGCCTCTCTGCTGTGTCTGTTTTTGGCCTAGCAAGCTAAACAGGAGTCACTGATTTGGATCCTTACTGCGACCCTGAAAGCCGTCACCCTCTTGTTCCCCTCCATGCAGCTGTGCTGGGAGGTGGTTTTGGCCAAGTACTAGTTAAGCTTTTACTATGTGAGTTACAAAATCAACTGGCTGCTCAGGTCTCACTGGGGATGCGGGTACTCGAAGAGATTACAAAATTGTGTTTGAAAGCACGGGCACAAAAGAAATAATCCTCTGAGTATTTGCTTCACTGGCTTTATTAGTGTGGAAAAGAATGAAAATTCAAGGTAGTGAGATGAGAATGCCAAGGCTGCTTCCCCTCCCGGTTCTCTGAAATGTGGTAAGGCTTGTTTTAACCTTCCTCCGTTTCCCTCGAGTAGCATAGGTGGTAAGAGAAGTCTGAATCCTGACAGATCCTTCTACAGTTTCCGTTGAGCACAGTGTAACTGAACTATGCTAACTGGAGCTAATCTTTGCTGTGAAAACAAGCTGCTCCAGTGTTAGACAGAAGCAGATGAAGTTTGGAGTTGAAACTTCACGGATGTTGCTGTTAAATGGGATAGAAATTGTCAGACAGGTGCAAATCAGTGTAAGTGGTTTGACCGCTGTGGGGGGGAATGCCGTGCAAAATCCGTGTTAATATTTCTGTCGCTTAGTAACCCTGACCTCAGGGGTTATCTGAAAGGGGCTCAGAGTGGAATTTTGTTCATTTCCTGAGAGCGCTGCAGAAGCAATGCCATCCAAGTGCCCCTTTTTTAGAAACCAAGTTAACAGAAACAGCCATGCTCGTTTTGTGGGAAATACTGATAATTTTATTGGCCAACTGGGTTTAACTGTACCCTCTGTAGGAGTTGCAAGTGTGAAATGTTCCTGTAGTACCTTGCAGTGCATGTGACCTGTTTACGTGCTCCAGGGTTATTGAGAAATAACACTTCAAGCCCTGGATAGCAGTAACTGGAGTGTTTCAAATTGTCTAATTGCTGGACTGAATTTTGGACTGGTTGCAGGGAGACCTGCAGCAGGACTGATGCCTTAACTCTTCTGTTTCTGAGCCCCATTCCTTAGTCACCAGCATATAAACTTTGGTGGTGGTTTGGACCAGTTTTCCCTCATGCCCTTTGATGAATTCATACTGAAAATTGAATATCTCTTGAGGAAAGGAAAAACATCCCTTAAAAAAAAGGCAATCTGCCCTACAGCAACTGTAACACAAGCAGGTGGTTGGATGTTATTGATAGCTCTAGGTGCCTTTAACTGAGATCAGTTAAATGCTTTCCCAAGTGCAGTAAGGCTGTTGACAAAGAGTTAGGTAAAGGCACGGAAGTGTGGCTGTCTTGGGGCCAAGTGACAGAACTAGGGCTGGGAAGAGCTTGTGGCTTCTTGGTATGTGGGTAAGTTTAGCATAGGACCTAGATCTTCTGAGAGCTTTCTCCACTAGTTTGGTGCTATTCAAATGGCAGGGTTTCCATAGTTCTCACCCTTCTGGTCACTTTGGAAGTAGCTGAGGCATGGTGCGCTGCTTCAGGTCCCCGTGAAGAGATGAGTGCTTGCCAGAGCTGGAGCTGATGTGTTGCTTCCGTCAGAATGGGCCTCACTAAAGCTTCCAGGAGACTTGGATAGAAATTGTCCATCCCTGAGCTGTATCATACCCAATGCCTTTTTGAAAACAATACTGAAAATGTCAAGTTTGACCAAACTACAGTGCATGTCCTCATTAGAAATACCAGATTCTTTGGTGAAAGTCTTGGTCATCTCTGGTATTTTCACTTACTCCCAAACACAATCCTGACTGAAACTAGAGTGCCACAACAGTAATGATGTTGCAGCAAATTCTGGATTGCTGGAAATTTACAGCAGGTGAGCATATGAGAAACAGAGGTCCCTATTTCAGTGCCAAGTGTCCCTAGAGATGGTAGAAAAGAGGAAAAGAATTTGAGTCAAAATATTGTGAAAGAAGGATTAAGACCAGTTGCCTCTTATTTCAGGGAATTTCAGTCCAGAATTTTCATCAGAAAGTAGTAATTGGTGACACTTAACCCAAAATACGCAAGTGCTGACACGAATGCCTTTGTAGCTTGCTGAAATTACTGCATGCCTGGCTTTGAAAATCCACCTAAAAGAAATTCTGGAAACATTTAGTTGCCAGATGAACAAATCTGTATTTTATTCTTCTTTCAGTCTGGCTCTTTTGATGCTGCCAGAGATTAAATTAAACTATGTGATAGTGTCTTTGTTTTTGTTCCAGTCATGGAAAATTTTCTACTATGAGATTTTTCTTTCCCCAAAATATGCTAATGAAGCTTTGACTTGACATGTATGGCTACTGATTTGACTGTTGTTTTGTTTTCTTTCAGCTTTGCAGTGTATGGATGATTCCAGGCCATGTGTTAATGAGGGAAAGTGCATTCCATATCAAAATGGTACAGGATATTGCAAGTAAGTTGGTTTCGTTTCTAATGAGTTTAATTACCAGTCTTCTTCCATTCAAGGTCCTAGCCAGAAAGAAAATGTGAATTGTTCAGATTTTCATACTGGGTGCATTCAGCATAATGATTTTTAGCACAGTTGGTGTTTCTTGATTATGCTGTAGTTCTTATGTGTTAGCTTCTCATAACATAAATCTGGAATTCTTATTCAGATTTGCAGGTTTGGATTTTGTCAATTTGAATTTTTTCATTAGGTTGAGAAGTGAGGCCAAAGCAATCATAGAGGTAAAACTGTGTGCATTGCTTCCAGGCCTACAGTGGAAGTTGGAACTTGTTCTCCATCTTATAGCTTGCCTTACTTTATAAAGCTTGAGACCCAGTTTGAATACTTCTGTGAGGTTTTTCAGAACTACTCTGCCCTCTGAAGAATGCCAGTAATATGTGGGAGTTACAAAACCAAAATAATGAAAACTCCCAGAGAAACATGTTTGGTTTTATCACATAATTGATTTTGGTAAATGTTGACACCCATTTTCAGTGATGCCTTCACTTTGCTGCTGTGTGGAAAGCTGATCAACAGGAGCTTTGGTGGAGTGTGTGGTGTCTGGAGAATGGTATTACATTTATTTAAATGCAGTTCACCTTTCCAACTGCAGGATTGAGATTATTTTTTTTTAATGAAGTGATATTTTGAAAAAATGCTGCTTTTTCGTAGGTTTCACTTACTACATCTGCAGTAAACGAATTATTTTCTAAACCTTTTTTACTTCATCAGTGCAAGTTGTGCTGTTTTCTAACATGCTAAGTCCCTCTTTTCTTAATGCCAGCATTCTTTCAATATTAGTGAATGTTGTCTTGTTGATTTAGCTTGGCTGACACACAGCTCTGCTCTTCACTCTTTTCTACATATCCATCGTCCCTGGCCACAACCTTTAGTTCTATCTATTGTGGTACATAAAACTTGATATACTTAAACTGCACCTGTGGCACACAAAGGGGAAATCATAATCTAATTTGAGGTTCTTCTCGGTTTCAAATCAATACCTCATGTGCAGAAAGGCCATAGAAAGGTAAATATGTAACTTGCATTCCCTGATGGTTTTTTCAAATTTTTAACTATTACTGCTTCCTAGTCTTTCCCTTTCTATGGCTTTATATTGCTGTCAACAGAAACGGGCTCCCCTTCTGAAAAGAAAGCTGGAATTTTTCCTGCTTTTCACTCGTCTTTTAAGACTGAAACAAGAAATTGTGTGCCATTAGTAGGTCTTTCTGATGCATACTTAAGCATGTTAGTCTGGAGCCAAAGTATGTGGGTCATTGTGAAGGTAGTAAACAAGACTGGTATTGATGCTGGTGCTGCTTGTACCTCCTGAAGGACCTTTTCTCCAGCTTGTGTGTTCCTCTTAACAGTTTTGGACTGCAAAAAGAATTGTTCAGTTGTATCATCTGATCAATTTCTGTTCAGTATTTGTAGTACAGTCCAGATCTTGACACATTGACCATATCACAGTTGCAGCTTTTACCACTCTTAAATATTTTTTTAAACATTTTTTTAGCACACATTTTTTAATTCAAATGTTGCTGCTTTCCCTTTCATACAAAGTCGTCTTGCAGGTCTTAAGCCAGCCCCTCCTTCAAGTAACCTCTTGGTCCCTTTGCAGGTGCCAGAGTACTTGGAAAGGTAATAGACCTGCATACAGAGATTAGTATGTGCCTGTTTTCTAGTGCTGGCTCAAGAAATCTTTTTTTTTTTAGTGGGTTTTTTTTTTTCCCCTCTTCAGAAGGGAAGGACAAAATAGCAAAAAAACCCTCAGTTGTGGAGACTTTACCTTTAGCAGGCTGTTTGTTAGCATCCTGTTTTGGTTTAAACTTTTTTTCTTTCCTGCACTATGAGGAACTCTGAATAGGGGAACTTTGTATCTGGTGTAGTAACTTAAATGGCTTTCTGAATTTTTCATGGCTGTATGAGTAGAAATGTTTTGTTCAGGAAACTGAACTTATCACTAAAGTAAGTGGCTTGACTTCTAGCTCTGCGGGATCGCTCACTGATTAGCTAATTCTCCACCCCTTCCACTTTTTTCAAGTTTTCTGCAGTACTTCCTCTGCTGGGCAATAAGTTGTTACAATAGACTCTCTTCCTCTTTCTGTACCTTCTCTTGGCCAAGTTATTTGTTCTAATGTGCGGTCGGTCCATCCAGTTGATCTCGCTATCTTTAAGAAACAAGCAAACAGCTGAAGGGAGAAACTGCATCAGAAATAACGATATGTGAGAAGACGTGAGTAACGTAAGCACCAATAAACAAAACATCTAGTCTAGATATCTGGCAAAGCAGCAAGTGCCAGCTGAGTACTGAAACGGCTTTCTTTGTCAGAAAATCCTGTAGAGTCTACTCCATTAAAAGAGAAAGCTAGTTTTCTGAGAAGAAAACCTTATTCTGGGGCATCTGGCTTCTGTTATGGGAACAGTGATTGTGACCCTGTAAGGAAATCGGAGTTGGATCTTTATCAGATTGCTCTTGTGAGCGCCCTTTAAGTAGCTCCGTTCCCCTGGTGACGCTGCTGGCCCATGGCTGTCATTCTGTGGCACTGTTTGATAGAATTACTGACCTTCTTTGACCTTGATTTTTATATTTAGAAAATTACACATTCCTGTGTTTGCATCTTTCAAGGTCAGATTTTTTGTTTGAGAGGTTTTCCTGTACCCATTCAGTGACTAGTGCGGTGAGGACACAGATTTCACGCCAAGGAATATGGCCATACCTGTAGTAGCAGTACAAAGGGGACCTGTCACTTCAAGCTTTCCGAGTCCTCCTTTGACAAAGGGCAGTTTCAGTTTGGCTTTGTGTTGCACTGTGGTGGGGGGTTTGGTGGTGGTGTTGTGGGTTTGTTGTGTGTGGTTTGTGTGTGGTGTGGGGTTTTTTTTGTTGTTTGTTTGTTTGGGGTTTTTTGTTTGTTTGTTTTTCCCCTCCCTCAAAGCATCTCCAGGCAGCCTTTTGCACATTGAGGTGTTGAGCATGAAGGAGCCTTCTGGGATACTCTCGTATCCAGCTGAGAGGCAGGATAACAGTTCCTTGTTTAACTTGCTTAATGCCAATTGTGGACATCACAGGAGAGCCCTTTCTCATCTCAGTGCTGCTGGACAACTGGGAAGGTAGTACTAGGAAGAGTCTGAGGGTATAGTGCAGCTAAATTGCAGTATTTCTGCAGTTTCAGGCAGGTTGGGGAGGTGTGGGGACGGGGAGCTGTTTCAAGGACAAGCAGAGCAGAGATTTTGGCAGTGCCAGATGCTGTTTACTGAGCGTGAGATTCTGCTCTGCTGCAGGTGGATGCGGGACTGGGCAGTCCCTCTGTGCTTGGAGTGGGGCTGGGTGCTGAAGTAGAGAATATTTTAATTGATCCCCATGTTTGGAAGCTGTGACCTCTCCCCTGTGCCCCAGTGACAGGGAGTAGAAGCAAGACTGTGCTAGGGAGAGAAGCAGAAGTGAGAAGGGAGGTGGAGTAGGGGCGCTCCAAGGTTTGGGGAGGAAACTGGACCTTGCTGGTACTTGTGCTTTGCAGGTTTTTAAGATAGGATTTTTTTTCACATTAGGACTGTTGCACATGCGTGCCCCAAAATAGTATGGTGGCAACCATGGTTTGCTGTGTTTAGTCAAATGTAGACTGCTGAAGTAGGCTGATGCCAAAAGGACGGTCTCCTTTGGCACACCCTTTCATGCCCAAAGCTGTCAGGATCTGTGCAGCTTTGTGTGCTTCTGTGCCTCTTCAGTGAGCGGTGTTTTTCTCACTGTGTGCAGAAGTTTGTGCACCCTTCCACATTACATGATGCAGTTTTTACCTCTTACCTGCAGGGTGATGACTGGAAGACCTCAGAGTATGCTAAACTCAAAGCAGCAAGAGCATGGCAGTAAGGGGGTTTTATGCCAAATCTAACCCTTAGTAATTGCCAGCCTGCTTGCCAGATTTTTGACCTACCTTTTCTTCCAGCTGGATCTTCACAAATGAATTTTAACTTGGATTTAAGAGGACTTTGGAGACTTGAAAGCAAGATCCTAGACTGCAGAACTGTGTCTGAGACTGCAGCAGATATCTTCTCAGGATCTATCTCAAGAGACTAATCACTCCTAGACCAGTGAATGGGGAATACCCATAGGAGACCTTGTAGCAGGATAAGGTCTGAGAGTTTTCCAGAAGAGGCTAAATGCAGAAGTTGAAAAGCTGTCCCTTTCTGAGAATGGGCTGCCCTTTCCTCTTTCCTTCTGTCTCCTTTCAGAAGCTAAAGGACACCCTAGAGACCAGGGCAGAGGAAAAAGGGCGAGTACACACACTTTTAGCTTCAAGTCTGGGAACAGAGTGGCGATTTGAGTCACTCAGTCAAAGTTTTCTGATTTACCTGTACAGATCAAAAGCTGTTGAGAGCTCTGATGGTTAGAAGAAGCCGAACTAAACCTTGCCCATTCAGGCTTCGGTTGCTGTTGCTCCTTGGTGTGCTGCAGAGTGATACTCTCTGCAAGTGCTGTCTGTGGACTAGAAACAATAGCTGTGTACTGCTTTAAACACACAGCAGAGAGGCCATCCCATCCCATAGTTTGCATTCAAAGTATGACGCATAAATGAGAGCCTTGAGACATGGGAAGGAGCGTTTGTAAAGCTAACCAGAGAATCCTGTTCTCCCTCCTGAGAGGAGGTGTAGGTGTGGGAGTCAGAATCTGAGAGCCAGAGGGAAGTCTGGTTAAAATCTGTAGCAAAATAGCTGAGACCCTTCTCACGTTAGTCATGAGACTGCATTTCTCCCCCCCTCTGTTAAAGCATCTTCCAATCAAAGTGAAGGGAGTGTTGGGCTGGGGGGGGAGAAGCAAGACTACTAGGAAATTCTTCCTCTCGCGTTTTAAATTAAAGCCATCTGCTTCCTTCTGTGCATCTCCAGATGATATCACTGGGCCTGAATAGGAAACTCCCATGAAAAATCAAACATCTGGAAGACTGGTTGAAACTGTCTATAAGGTGCATTTGAAGACACTGTCCTGTGAATCTGCCCGAACAAATATAGTACAACAGATGAGGAGGTTTTTCCAACGATCCAGACATATTTTCCAGGAGCCTTTTGAAAGCAATGAGAATGAAGTATAGGGAGTTTACTTCAATGTAGTTTTGTGGCAGAAGAGCCCAGAGTGCAGGTTCTGCGAGTCTTCTGCCTTCACGTTGTAACATTAAATTATTGGAGTGAATGTGGCTTTGTGGATACTTCATATTTGGATAAATACCTTCATTTTGTTTTTATGTCTCTTGTTTAGCTCCCTGAGAGCCTGAGCTAAGGCAAATGCAGGCTCGAGCTGAAAAGGGGGAGGAAAAAAAAAAAAGGGCTGAGCTCTGACTAAAGTATTTGTGCTGGAAAGTAGCCCAGAGAGAGTAAAGGAGAAGCTTTAATTAGAAGCAGCTGCATAGCTGATGTAGCCCACAGGACATTTTCCCATTTCAAACTCTCTAGCTTTCAGAAATCATGATTTGAATTGAGTTGTATGTGAAATTTGTCCTTAAAAGATTAAATTCCTGTTGAAGTAGGTTAAGAGACCTCATGTGCTTACAGAAAGTGCCAGAACAAACTTCATCTTCCTGTTTCTGTTTCTCAGTGTTAGATGGAATACTGAGGAGAAACAGTGGCTTTTATTTGGAAAAGATTTGGTTTCCTGTTCTGAGCATGTCATTTGGAGCTGACACAAGCTGCTATGATTTTAAGCTGTTCTGTAGACAAGTGGCGCTTTTTTTTCCCCTCCCCTCTCTCTCCTCCTGAAGAGAACTTAAAAGAGTAGGTTGGGATGAGAGCAGAGCAGGGGTGGTGGGAAGCTGGAGTTGCTGTTGAGGATAATCATATCCTTTAAAGAAATTTGGACTTAGACCCCACTTTCCCAGTTTTTGCCTCTATTTTTAGAGAAACAATGCAGTGCCCAGCATGAATCAGGGGCAAATATTTGCAGTTTTGTCTACACCAGCATTTAGAACTAAATTACTAGTATTTGTGCCTAGAAATGTTGATCACAGGAGACATGGTTGAAGATCTGGACTGTAGTTTTTTTTGGCCTTTAACATTCAAAAACGATTGTACTGAATTGCTGGAGGGGGAAGGTTGCATATTTGGGTGACCTAGCACTTCTCCAGGAGGAGAACAAAATGGTGGGTACAAGGGCCGTGTATACCTGACCTACTGTCTTTCCACAGGCAGGCACGTTCCCTCTGGCATATTCTATAAGGTTTTGTGCTTCCAAATATAAAGAGCTGAACTTAAAAGAGTTTTTGCTGTTCCCTGCTGGAGTACTCCCTCATGTTTTTCTGATTAGCCACAGAAGATACCAGAACAAGCCTGGTCTTGGAGTACTCTTCAACTTTGTACCACAACATTTGTGTACAAAATGCTGGGCCATTTGAGGGTGATGGTTGTGAGTGTTGTCTTAGAGCACAGGTCTCAGTGTTCCTTTTAAATCATATCAGCAATATTCTTAGTCAGTGTTTAGGCTCCCTTCTCCCTGTTACCTAGGGGCAGCAGTCAAATGCACCTTCCAGTATCCCTGAGTGTTTGGGCTATGGGAGAGAAGGCCTGTTTTGGTGGTTTATTTGCTTGTGGATGGAATGTGAGATGTTCCTCTAGATTTTTTTTTAATTTGTTTGACAGCCTTTCAGTGAAAAAGTATTTTAGGAGTTGTCTTTTAGGTATCTTTTTGGTTTATTTTGTATTTGTTGGAGTGGTGGGTGGTGTTGGAAGACTTCATTTGCCTGATGAGATGCCCTAGGTGGATTCCTGTAAAGTTCTGGCTGCTTGTTCTTTCTTTCCTGAGAAAGAGAACTACAGATGCATGGCCCATGCCCACTGCTGTTAGGCTGAGGAGCTTGGGGTACTGGGGACACTGAAGTCTGCTGAGCTTCACAAACCCTCCCATCGCTGTCTGTAGCGAAACCAGAAGAAATCCCTATAATGAAGTCTTGTGAGCCTTCTGAGACTGAAGTTCAAATTAACTTCACACATTCATCAGCTGCCTAGAGTTGTCCAGAAACGTGATTTAACTGTGGTTATCCAGCTGGTGTGTGAGCAGGGCTAGCCAGTGCACTGTGTGCAGGCTTGAATGCCGTGGGAGTCGAGCAGTCCTCCAGCTTCTGGCACAGCTGTCTTTGCTGGGTGCCAGATTTCGATGTGATCGAGCTCTTACAAAGCCATGCTGTAGCCTGCTGGCGTTTGGACTGATTTCTAACCAGCGTCGAGGAGGGATTTGGGATGTTAAAGGAAGCATATGGAACTGCTATCTTTTAGGCCCAGAATACCCAAAGATTGCCTCTTGTGGGATGTGGCAGCAGCTCATGCTGACTGACAGCCTTCAGCTGTTATGCCAGGGATGGCACAAGAGGCAGAGGATATTCTGCAGATGGTATTGTCTCAGGATTTGTAACTATTAATCCTGCCTTGCCCTGCAGATACTCTGCTTTCATGTCCATTCTTGGGTATGAAGTTGAAATTATTAAGGTATGGTGAAAGGAGCCTACTTTGGGTGTGGGGAATGGTAAATTACGATTATACTCATCTAGTATATGACTTTCCTGCTTTAGACATATGGCTAAAGCTAGTTAATAAATTTTAACATGAGAAAAAACAGTTGTGGTCATCTAGTAATGACCCCTTGCATAACTTGGATAATAACCTCTTTGAATAGCTGTGTTTAAACTAGTGTCAGTACTCTTTCAGAAACAGCCAATCCTGGTGTTCCTCTAAACAAGCAGGAGTGATGGAGAAATTCCACTCCAACCTTAAATGTGGTGTTCCAGTTTTCTCTTCACTACAGGGAGACTGTGTGTAAGTCTGTCTGTAGATAAATGACCCTATTTCTAATTTGAATTTAGCTAGCTTGAACTTTTAATTGCTCAGTTCTATTATCCCCATATCTTCTAGATTGGGAAATACTGTTAAATCCAAGTTTCTTTATGGGTACTTGGAGCTTTTGATTAACTGTCTCCTTCCCTTTTCCCTTAGATGGACCCAACTGAGCTTTTCATTCTGTCAAGAGTTTTCTATTAATCACTACTGTTGGCTTCTTTGAACTAATTTCAGCCTTCCTTCCTAAAGGGCAGACACCAGGACCGATGTAGTGGTTCTGCTGTGCAAGTATTAGATGTAACATCTCATTTACTCCTACTTGATATTTGCTGTTCATACATCTAAACTATTCCTGGCCAAACTGTCATGCTAGGAATTCCTGTCTAGCTCACTGTTAGGCACCTCCAGAGCAAGTCTGTCTTTCCGACATCAGTCTCCTGGTTTGGGGAGGATGCTGTATGTGTCTCATTTCTAGATGTACGACTTCCCAGTGCTGAAGTGGGCTTTGTGTGCTGACTGCCTTGTTAAACAGTTGTTGTTGGTCCTCCCTAGCGAGAATTTGTCTTGTCTTACCTGCACCGTTTGACCAGCATTGGTGTTTTCCTTTGTTACTCATTGATAGAAGCATTGAATAGCATAGGAACAAAGGGAGATCCCTCTAGTATTTTGTTTAAAACACAGCTTCATGACTATTCTTTGGTTTTTAAATTGAATTTTAAGGTCTGTCCAGTCAGTTGTGGGTTTTGGTGTTTTGTGGTGGTCTTTTTTTGTTTGTTTCTTTTGCGTTGTGTTGGGTTTTTTGTGTGTGGGTTTTGTTTGGTTGGGGTTTTTTTTGTTTGTTTCTGTTAGTTTTGGTTGTTGGTTGGTTTTGTTGTTTGTTTTAGTCCCCATACACTTTTAAGTATGGAAAAGACAGTCTCTTTACTGTCACATTCTTGTCTGAGGGTTAATTAGAAACTGTGTTATTTCTTGCAGTTGGTATCTCCTCCTTTGGATTTGAGTAATTCGTTCACTTAATAATTGCACCTATCCCACTCTGGAACAAAGTGTGACTAATGTTAACATTTGAATTTTTTGCAGTGAAATACACATTCTCTCAGGCTGCGTATCTTGGGTTACTTAGCAGCTGTGTGCTATATTAAAAAAAACCTTCAAGTGGACAGTCTTGTTCTGTTTGCTGGGTGATCTTTTTATCCAGCGTATATTCTTGCAGCTTTCTGCTACCTGAAAGAAGCAAATGGAACTGTATGTGACACAAAAGTGGGGTTGCAGGCTTGCTTGCCTGGGTCCTGTATCACTGGAAGTTACATGGAAAATTTGTAATACAAAGGCCAGTTAAAAGATGGATTGCAGCTGACAAGTGTAGTCAGACTGTATTGACATAAGTTTAGGTTAGACAGAAATAACTGCAATTATTCTGCAATCACAAATCTTTGTATAAAATATTGCCCTAGCTGTAGATAGTGTGTGTGTACTCGTTTTTCTGTGGGAGACAGAGGAACAATGACCTTGTCGTTAGGGTGCTAGCCAGGGGCGTGGGAGACCTGACTTCAGTGCTTGTGTTGCTAGTTGAGTGCAGGCTTCAGCATGTCACAGTCCCAGATGCACTTATCAACAAGAGGATAACAGTATATTCCTGTCTCACGGGAGTGTTGTGGAGAAAGATCTGCTACAGATCTTCAGGCCTTCAGACGCACTGCATTTGTACAAGGTTTATAAATGTTCTGGAAGATGGATAGTACTTGGTGTTAATACATATTATTACTGCAGCTGCTTCATTTTCTTCTAAAAAAAAAGGATATTTATTAGAATGGGAGTAGGTGCAAGGAAATAATTGTTACTCGGCAGCTCTTTAACAGTTAGGCTTTTACTGAAGTTTTGAAGGGAAGTGCAGCAAGTTCCTGCATTTGATGTAATTCTGTATGCAGTAGTTATTTATTTATTTTGTAATGAGCGATTTCACAATTTGAACTGAAGTTTTCAGTGGTCTCATTTGGGATAATCCCAGAGGAAGGCCCTGTTACATCTATGACGTTAGCATTTAGGTCTGTTAACATTGCCACTAATTATGGCAAATTCCAGGACTTTGAGTGATCATGGGACTTCATTCCTGGTATCCTCCCAGGACAGCAGGGCTTGAGGTGAGTGTGCTGCAAGTAATTTCCTCTCCGTTTCAGGTGTCGAGAAGGCTTTCTTGGAGACTACTGTCAATACAGAAACCCCTGTGAAAGCAATACTTGTAAGAATGGGGGAACTTGTGAAACCACATCTCTGATCGGAAAGGCTACCTGCAAATGTGCCCCAGGGTTCACGGGAGAGGATTGTCAGTATTCTGAATCGCACCTTTGCTACGTATCCCAGCCCTGCCGGAATGGAGGAACTTGTCATCCCCACAGCCAGGACACGTACGAGTGTGTCTGTCTTCCAGGATACACAGGTGAGGTTCTGTGTTTGTAACTCCCGATTCCCTCCTTTGGGAGCTACTTCATCCTGGAATGTTCTAAGGCAGTTGTAATACGCTCTCAAACTTACTAGCTCCAGCACAGGAAATGAGAAGAAGTCTAAGTGACTTCATGACCAAAAAAAGCAAAGCGCAGTAGGGAATCAAACTCCCTACCCTGTACACGTAAGCAGAAAGACATTTAGATCTTGTGGGGCTGTCCACATGAGAAAACTGACTGCAGAAGCTGCTCTGGAGTCGCTGTTATACTTTGCATTTAGAGTCTAGAGTTCTAGAAAAATGGAAGTAAACTTGTCTAGCAAAATCTTTATATGGGAAAACTATATTTAGGTGCCTGAGGGGAAGCATAGAAACTCACTCCTTTCCTTCTTGAAGGGGACAGAAGAAGAGTGACTGTTAGTGTGTAGTATGGCGGGTCATGGGTTATTTTTATAAATCGCAACATTCTGTATCTTACTGCTACCCTGTTAATAAAATTAATTCATATGGTAATGACAAATTGATTTTAATTCCAAATATAATACTGTAAAATGCAGACATAAATTTCACTGTAATCATTTTAAGATGTAGTACAGTAATCATTTTGAGGTAGCATGAAGAAAATACTCTTTTCCATAGAAATAACTTTTTATTAATGGAGCGCTCTGTCTTGGTCCTACAGGAAAGGATTGCCAGTGGATTGATGCCTGTACATCTCAGCCTTGTGCCAATGGAAGTACATGTACTGTATCTGGAAATAAGTTCTCCTGCATCTGTCTGTCCGGCTACACTGGCCAGAAGTGTGAGATAGATGTGAATGAATGTGCCACGCCAGGCCTTTGTCAGCATGGTGGGACCTGCGTCAATTTGCCCGGTTCATACCGATGCCAGTGCAAACCAGGCTACACAGGGCATCGCTGTGAGAGCGTGTATGTGCCGTGTTCCCCATCACCCTGTATGAATGGAGGAACTTGTCATCAGACAAGCGACTTTACCTTTGAGTGCAACTGTCTGCCAGGTAACTGATGCTTCTTCAAAGCGCTTGGTTTTGCAGTCATGTCACTGTTTCCCTGTCTGTGTTCTGAAAAGTTCTCTTGGTGTTTCTGTGTGATCGGTGTAATGTAAGGCTGAAGGGAGAAATCTCAGCAAGGCAGGAAGCTCTGATATGATGTTAATTTCTGAGTGGCAGGATTTCATAATATGGTAAGGAAGAAAAGGAAAGAAGGCTAGAAATGACAGAGTTCTTTGGAACCCGGTTAGAGGCAGAGAATCAAATAGGTAAGAACTGAGGTAGATTCAAGGAGAGTGGGGTATGATCTAATGTCTATTTGAAAGCAAGATTCCATGAACATAAACCTTTAAAATACATCATTTTGTGTAGCTAAAGGCCACAGTTAACTTCAGTGATTGAATGAAGATGAACATGTGTATTTCTCCTCAGCCTTTACCCCTAAAGCATATTATGTTCTATTTTCTCCCTTTTTCTCCTCCAGTTCCTCCAAAATATTATGAGATGATTTCCAACTCACCACTCCCTTTTTGTCCTGTAATATGTCCAGATGAATGATACTTGCTTGTTTTCTGATGCTGTTAGCTGCCCCGAGTTCATCCACAGCAGGGGTGATATGCTTACTCAGGTTCATTTGCTATATATTTTTTTTTTTGTGGTAAGCTGGGATCCAGTCACCAAGGCACCCACCTCTACAAATGACCATATGTCACCTGGTTGAGACCCTGGTTGTCTCATCCTGTCCTGCTCCTCCTCATCCACTTACCATACTTACCACTGGACAGGACTAGTTATATTTGCATATCAGACCTTTTTTTTAGGGTGATTATTTCTTACTGAGTAATTCAGTCCATGGGAAACTGATTGTTTGGAAATGCTTTTGACTAGACTTCCTACTTAAGTGTATTGCAGTTTGGCACATGAACGCTCGCTGTGTGGTAATCTAGAAAAGTAAACTTTCTTCCCTTAAGCATTTCTTTGTTGTTATTCATGTGAAAGATGTAGCTGCCATACGCTGTTTAGGATGAATGTAGGGTGACTGCATTCTCATGAGGATCATCGGGAGTTACAGGTACGTGCAGAAAGAGCCTTTAGAACTTCTGAAAAATACTGCCTTTTTGGAGACCTTTGTCTTGAAGGGCTGGCTCAAATAACCTTAAATGTACATTGCCAACCTTAGCTAGTGCCTGCACAACAACTTTCTGGATTGTCTGAGCAAACATGTGACTTTGAAGAATTTAGGAAAGTTGGTCTTAAAATAGAAGGATGTATCATCTTTATTTTTGTGTGAAAGCAATAATTTCTAACTATGCTTGAAGGAACAGTGCTTGAACATACAGGGTCTTTGAAAATGCCTTATCTTAATAGTAGCTCTTAGGCAATTTACTGCTTTTCTGCTCTTTATCTTTTTAAAGTGACATTGTAAACCAAGTATCTCTGGATTAACAGTCTTGATCAGAAATTCTAAATTTTCTTAGAATTTTGAAGGACTGGATGCTGTAAAGCTGATAAGACAGTTTGATTTCATGACTCTTGCAGGGGCACGAGACTGGGTAGGAGCACATTTTCCCCTAGACAAGCATGTGGGCTGGCTGAAGTATCATCAGGAAATGAAAATGAGATTACTATAGTAACAGTTACACACCCACACTGCTCACACATATTTTGGATTATTAGCTGCTTTTTTGGACTTGTTACACAACGTGTATAGTGGGGGTGACTTAATGTGGCTTTGAGAGGTTGACTTCTGTATTTCCTGTATTTGTTTAAGTTGGCCATGCTGTTTTGCTGGGTTGATTTTTAAAACTAGTCATTTGAAAAGCAGCAAAAAAAGAGAGAGGTTGGAGAGGCTTTAACATGCTTATGTTAAAATCTTTGATAAAGGCAAGGCACCCAAGCCGTTTCTTCCCCCTTAGTCAGACATGAAGCACAAAATTCCTGAAGTGCTGGAAGAGGTCCTGTCTGGGAAGGAAAGGTCGACATAAGAGAAATGGTGGTTTGTCGCACCCAGGGAAGATGTGAACAAGGCCTGCTCATCTGGAAGACAGTGCCAAGAGTATGGACTAGAAATTCCTCTTTAGACTCGTTCTCTGAATTGGAGCAATGCCGATGATACTGTGACTATAAATGGAATTGCTCTAACCCTTCCTTCTGGACTGCCTTCAGATGTTACCATAGCTCAGCCTTATGGTCATAGAGGCAGGCAGCAGTTAATCTCCAACTGCTGGAATGGGTTTTGATACAGTTTTGCTTCTTGTGACCTGGGAAAATGCTTTGAAGAAACTGATTGTGCCCAAGCAGCAATTTGAGCATAATTAGGTTACTCCTGGACTGGCTTTGAAATAAGTTCTTGTTTCCTTTAGATGTTTCCTTTGCTTTTGACTGAATTTCATTTTTTGTAAATACAGATGCATGACATCGAGAACTTGAAAATACAAAAACACTTCACAACCTGGAGTTACATAACATGGCAGCTTTTTCTACTGTAGTGCAAGTGCTGTTTATGCACAGTGTAGTCAGGCTGCTATTTTAAATTCTTAGGTTCCCATTTCACTTTTGGATTTACACAAACAGATTTGCATTAGGTAATTCATGAAGCCACGTGTTAGAAGAGGTCAGTGCTTGGTGGCAAGAGTAAGTGAAGAGTTGCGTATACTGTCAGTATTACATCTGTATGAAAACTAACTTCTTACTAATGTAATCATCTTACTTCTTGTTTTTACCTAATCAACAAAGCACAGATTGTAGACAAGCGAGCACGTTAGGTCAATCATAACAGAGTCATAAAAAGAAATACTTCTGAGAGAGACTTAACCTGAAGCATTAGCAACTCCTTTAAATATAAGAATGAGTTTGTAGTTATAAATATTTGACAAAAAAGGAGTTCATTTGGCAACTAACCTTTAATGGAATGTTAAACAAGTCAATAGAGGAAGTTCTTAGCTGGGAAAGTGATTATTCATTGTTATCCATCAAAATAATTACCCATTAACTAAGATAAGGACCCTAGGGAATTCCAAGGGCTTGTTCAGGAAACGATCTGTCAGGCTGGAGCAGGCTGTTTATGAGAGCTGGAACACTTCCTGGGAAGAGGAAGTAACCTCACGCTGGTTCGTAGCAGAGCGTCACGCTGCACCGCGCAGTGAGCATCATCCGCGTGGGCTAACGGACATTCCCCATCTCCCGTGATGGGGAAGACCCAGCTTGCTGGGACTTGAGAGATGAGCTGCTTTCTGTGTGCTGTGAGGTTCTGCGTTGCCGCAGTCCTGGGGTACTGAGTGTGTGCCTCTCTGCTTGGGGTGAGCTCCTGTGTGGAGCAGCCAATCTCTCATATTTCTGGAAGCATGCAGGCAACTGGTGTTGGGCACCCACTGTGCAGAACCTTACTTGTATGTTAAAATGATGTGGGTCAGTTTTAGCATTCTTGTGTTGAGATTCCTAATGTCTTGTCAGCAGGCCCTATATCTGGCAAAAACTTTGGGTGTAATTTCCTGTTCTGGTAACTAATTGGTCCTGCAGAAAGTCTGAAGTGTAATTTATAGGTTGAAATAAGGCTAAGGGTTAAGATTGGAAGGGAATTGGATATGGTGCTCTGGAATGGGGTGGAGATTTTGGATGACATAAGAGTAAAGTTATCTGCTTGTATCCCTCTGTGTACTAGAGGAGGAACAACATGCTGTTAGCAGTGGGAACACTTTTCCCCTTGAGGTTCTCATTCCTTAGTTTGCTGTGCTTGGAGATACAGAGCAAAAGTCAGGATATGTATTGCAAACTGTTCTGTTGGAGGAAGAGAGCAAAGGACAAGCTGAGTCCCAGCACAGGAGGGAACAGGAAACGGTATTAGGTGTCCAAATACATCAAAGCAGTTAACTCTTTGGCTTTTGGAAAAGTGTCAGCTTATGTAACTGCAAAATCAGATCCTGGGACTCAGTTAAAACAACATGTCTCAGAGTGACTTCATGCTTGTGCTCAAACATAGGTGTCTTGGCCCAAACACCCATGACTCTAGGACAGATTTTTAACAATGAAAACTAAGCTGCACTAGGACAGTTTTATATACAAATTAAGCAGATTGCAATGTAATTGTAAGCTGTGCTTGAAGAGGACACAAAAATTATGCCTTTACAGCTTTTAAATGTTCTGAAACTAAGCCAAAGTTGTTATTCAGAGTAAGACAAATTTAAAGGGAATTTGGGAGTTGGGAAGTTACCAAAAAGGAAACTTCAGCTGTGCACTCAGAATAGCATTGTCTTCACCATTTCAACCCTTCCCGATTCCCTTTACCTGGGAGAGATGTCTTTTCACTGAGCACATTTGGCAGGGTGTCATTTCTCTCGAACCATTTACTAGATTGCTTTTTTTTCTTTTAAAGATTTGTTTTGTTTCTATTCTGTTGTCACTAGTTGTAGCCTACAGCTTTTAGTGTGGGATTAATGGTTTTCTACATTTGCATGAGATGCTTGAGCACCAGCTCCTAGATGGTAGCATAACTGGTTAAAATGTGAAAATGTATGATGGCTTCGTGAGGTTTTGGTTTTGGGGTGACTTCCATGTTTTTTTATTACTCAGAATAATTGGGTCACTTTAAATCTCTGTGCAGTACAGTGAGTTTTAAATAAATGCCTACTGTCAGGAATTTCTTTACTAGAAAGTAGGGTAGGTCTTCATATTGTCCAAGCTGAAAGGGTAAGGGCTTAAGCCTTTGATGTTTATGATTCTGGGTGTATTTCTATGCTGATCACGTTGCTGGCATGAGTGCAATCTGTGGTCAGGGGGATGATTTTCCTCAAGCTGAAAAGAAAGGAAGGACACCCTATCAGCTTTCTTATGAGCCGCTGGTCCTACATGGTAGCTTTATACAGTTTTAAACATAGTGATCTGATATTAATTGTATTCCTTGGTAATTGTTTCTCAGCACTTCTGCCAGGAAGGCGCTGCTGTGATGACTAGGATTCATTTTTTTCCTTGTCTACTGCCATGAAATTTGCATAATCTTGGGTGAAGGTGGGAAGGACTTTGAAGGGACAGGGTAATATTTGAGGTCAATTTATTTATTCTTTTATGTTGAGTCTGTTCTTCCTTGCTCGTTGGGTGCTAATGCACCTGATACAGCTTGGCAGCACCACTCTGCTTCTGGCTCTTACCTGTACTATTGGAGAAGTTCAAGCACTGGGAATGCACCTGAATCATCTCAAGTTTCTTGAGAGTAGTGGTAGTCTGGAGAAACTGTGTCAGAGCTTAACAGTCCCAGTCTCATGTGCCACACAGCACGATCTGTGTTGGACCAGATGTTGCTTAGAGGGTCTGTGTGACTTGACACAGATGTTATGGAAGCGTCTGGAATAGGGCATCAAAAGTAGAGGGGTTAAAGCATAATTTTGGATGAGAGGACTCTGTCATGTTAATATTACATTCCAAAGCAGTGAAGAGGCAGAGCTGATGCTTTTAATTAATGTGTGTGTTCTGGAATCATTTACTTCACACTAGCATGCATCCACTTGTGCTTTGATAAATAGCGCTCTCATCCAGCAGAAATAGCAGGTTTGTTTAATGAAGCATGAAGTAAATAGCAGGGGAAATTGAGGGGAAGATGGATTATTGACAACTCCCTTTCTGCCTCTCCTTATTTGAAAGAAGAGGGAGATTTACCAAGGATATTTTGCCAATGTGGCTGCATTCATTAGGAGCCTGGATTTTCACTGGGGAAGGATGTCTGGTTTCTCCTGCTTTTCAGTCAGGGTTTAGTGTTTAAGCATTTCTGGGGCTGTGGCTGATTTGTTGATTCACTGACTTGTCTAACACTAAGAGGACCAAATTGGGAATTTGGAAGTTCATTTTCAAATTGTAGATGATCTTTCTTTGACAGAGCCAAGGCATATGAACTCTGCTGAGCTATTCATGAAGTGAACACCAGGCACTTTTTTGTCATGGGAAAAGCTTGTCCTGGCTGATGCTCTAAGTGCTGCTTGGTGGGCAGTGATGAGCTTATTTCACAGTAAACTATAAATGTCTTAGGCTTCACTTTGTTTGCTTTGAAATGACAGTGCTCGTTAATCATAAGGAAAACATACCCCTGTCTTTTTTGGTTGTGAAAACCTATTTGGCCATCTACCCACAGTGGTAGTGTGTTAACTGTGTAATCTGACCTGCATGCTATCAGCAAAAGCATTCAACGAGGTCTCTGGTCAGCATGCTACATTGAGGGTCATCAGGATTAGGTTAACAGGGCAAGTGTTAAAGGGGGACAAAAAAAAAAAGGAAGGGAGGAAGCTGCATGAAGGGTGAATTCCTCTCAAAAGAGGCTAGAAGCTCATTTCAATATGCTGTGTTTTTGCTTTGTCCAGGTTTTGAGGGAAGCGTCTGTGGGCACAACGTTGACGACTGCCCAAATCACAACTGCCAAAACGGGGGTATATGCGTGGACGGTGTGAACACGTACAACTGCCGCTGCCCGCCGCAATGGACAGGTACGTGCTGTGGAAAACTAATGCGGGACTTCTGGCCTTCACCCCCTGTGCAACTGAAGTTGCGTACGGCTGAGCGCAGCTCACATCTGTGCCTTGTTCTGCAGCCTGGGGGACAAATGTCAGTGGAACCCTTAAAAGAAAATGGTTTGCATCAAAGCCACCACAGTGGAGGGCAAGTTCCCATCGCACCAGGCAGTATTGCAGGCTTGTGTGCATGTGGGCTTGGCAGACAGGTACTGTGATGCAGCGTGACTATCAGAGCTGCGTTTCTGCTTGCGTGGATTACTTTGTAAGAGGATATGTCTTTTCCAGAAGTACAAAACGTGGCTTTGCCATTACGGGTGTGTGCATATAGCAGTGCTTTGCTGTGGCATTTGGGGGTATTTTTAATCTGGGATAATGATCCTCAAGTAGGCAATAGTAGTGCTGCTGAGGAATGGGGTGAATCTGAAAGGAGGCAGAGGTGGGAGAAAGGAAGGGAAGTAGTTTTGTATATGGGAAGCTTATGTTTTTGTTACTGTTATTTTCCTGCTGTGACTGATGTTTATCTGGAGTTCTCTGACTAGCAAACCTACTATTGCTTTGTAAATGAGTCTGCTTTACTCTAAGTCTGCAAGGAGAGGAAAAGTGTGAATTTCAAGAAAATATTATGCATGATGTAAAGAAGCAGCTTACAGGAAATTCAGTGTCATCTTTAGTCACAAAATGTCTCCATACCTCAAAAATAAACAAATACCTCCGGTTCTGGGGTGGGTTTTTTGAGTCATACTAATCACTCTTAGCTGGCACACTTTGTCAGTTGAGTATAGTTTTGCACTTCTTTCAGAATCGCAGGTAAAAAATCAGCCCTAAACTGGAAAACTGAGATATGGACTCAATTTAATTTGCATTTCTCCTTTATAAATAAATTGGGATAGTTGTTTTGGAACAAAGCTTGAACTAGCTCCTCAGGTTCTGAAGAACCTTGAGCACATTTTTCTATCTAGAAAATACCGTGTTTGAAACCAGAACACCTTTAGTAATTGTTAGTTCAGAGAAATGCACTGTGAGGAGTTTGACTACTAGAGACCAGAGGTTTTGTGTTGTTCTTGCTTTTTTCCTCAGAGAAAATCATTCTCATTATAACCTGGTTGTCATTAACTGTGAGGGAGGCTGCCAGTTAAAAACCCTCATTAAGTGAACTTCATTTAAGAATGTATATTTTTTTAAAAACCACATTAAAAAGTGAAATGCACCACTGTTTGCACAGCTCTTTGAAACTAGGTGTAAATAGGAGAAAATGAGTCCTCATCTTAATGAGCAAGTACCCTTGCTTCTGTATTGCTTTTGTCTATATGTCCTTAAAGTCTGCAGAAAATGAAACCTGCAAAGAAAAATGTGAAGAGATGTTGGGTGTGGAGCCAAGAACCCTTCAGTGACCCCTAAAATCTTGCTCCATGCCACAGAAATTGCAAACCTTGTTATGGCTTCTAGCATCTGTCAGTAGTAAATTAATCTCAGGCTTATTCTTGAAACATAGAGGATCACGAGTGTTTATAGTGTGAGTATATAATCTACAAGGGATTATTTTGTTCTGGAGAGACATTGTAAACTTATCTTGGCTTACAGGATTTTGGTGGATAACTGCTGTCAGCTAGGGATAACTTCTGCAACTCACCTGGAAGAGACCTTGCTGGTAGTAGTCTGTGATTCTGTTTGGTTCTGTGGTAAATCGTCTCTCTGGTTAACCACTGAAGTTCCTTGCAGTGCAGTTGTGGTGGTTCCCTCTCTGAACCTCTTAGGGGCCCTGACTGACTAGCATGGGTAAAAAAATCGTTAGACCCATATTGTGGCCTAGTCTTGGTGCCATCTTTCTTCTACATGGACAGTTTCTCCAGAAAATAATCTATTCATGAAGGATGCTTCCCTTCGATGAAACCCTGGAAACAGAGTGGAACTCCCCAAGCTTTATGTTCTTGTAGCTTTCTAAAACAATTTAATGGATTGTGCTTTCTGAGAATTTCCTTTGTTTATGGTGAAGGTAAGGTTATCAGTGCAGCAGTGGGTTTTGATGATGGCTTCTCAAGAACACCGACTTTCTAGACTTCAAGAATCGGGTCAGTTTGGAACTAAAACTGGTCTCACTGTTTAGGAAACAGGAGCTTGGTTGTTAGAGCCTTTGGGCAACTGAACTGTCTTGTCTGAAATGAACAGTGTCAGTTTTGGTGTTGAAACTAAAATATGAGTAATTTCAGAAGTAGCTGTGCATGTTCATATAGAGATGTTTGACACATGTTGGACAGTAGCTCTGTGCAGCCATGGGATGCCTTAGTGATAGCCATTCCTCTGCAGCGTAACTGCTCATCTGAGTAGCCTGTGGAGGCCAAAGGCTCGCGATGGCAATGGAGGGCTGTGTTTGGGACCAGAATTCCTTATGTTGCTTTGCTCGAAAGCCTGGGAAGTAAAATGCTCTTGGCCAGCTGGCCCTTAAGAATTCATTGTATCTGTAGTATTCTTTTTCTGCAATAAATGTATGTGCAGGTGGTGTCCTGGGACACCCAGCATCCTGTCCAGTTCCACAGTGAATGCAGCCTTCTGGTGCGAGCGGGAAAATGTCTTGCAAGTCACCTGAATATCTCTTGTTCTAACGTGGTCTTGCAGGTCATCCCACCAGTGACTCTGCTCTGTCATCTCAATAGTGTTTTCTTAAAGAAGCTTGTTTCCCTGACCAGACTTCAGTCCCTTTCCTATATCCTCAATTAGAGACCAAGAAGGTGCAGGGTAACAATGTATGTTGAGCTTGGAGACATGAGGGGTCACATTGAGGCAGGGCACAGTTATAGGAAAGGTAGATGGAGGACTGATAGAACAGCTTGGAGAGATGATATTTTACAAGATTAAACTACAGTTGATACTGACAGCAGTAAACTACAATTACAAAATTAGTTACTCGGCAATGAGGAAATGCTGTGTAAGTGCAAGTTCATCCTTTGTGCAAACAAGGTTTACAGCACTGTAAATCATCTCTGAGGTAAGTGAAGAGGGGAGACCTGAACAAACAACTCCTTTTGAATCTGTCCTGATAAATGCTCAGAGCTCAGCAGTGTCAGTGTGAGAGTGAACACTTCAGGAAATCAGAAGCTTCTAATGAGAGCTTGAGGTTAGAAGACATTGTTTGCTACTTAAAAAGAACAAAACCAGAAGGGCCTACATATATGCATGTTTATAAGTAAACATCAGCCAAAACTGAAAGGATGTTAATTTTCAAAAAATACTTCACAGTGTAGATGTGCTGTCTTCATAATTATTCTTCTTCAGTTTCTTCTCTCAAATACTTGTCAAGTAATCTTGGAGAAGTTTAGTTTGTAGTTTGGTCTGCTTGCAGTTTTACTCTTTAATCTTCATGCTGTGGGTGATGATCTGGCATGTTTGTTAATGAAGTTTGTGCTTCATGGCATAGAGAAGGCAGTCCCATTCCTTGCTAGAAAAATCAAGAAGCTGTACTGCATCCAGCGAAGCATAGTTCTGTGTAAAGTAATATTGAAACATCCTTTACTGAAACAGAATCTGTCCTGATTCCTTTTGGTAACCATCTGCCTCTTGTAATTCCCTGACAGGTGGTAGGCTGGACTACATAACTCTGCATTTTTTTATTTTATTTTTTTTTTAACGCTTTGGTTTTTCCTGCTTGCTGCTAGACTCTAGTCTTTTGAGAGACTGTTTGCTTTCAGTCTAGTTTCCTACTCCTCAAACAGACCTCAGTTCTCCTTTTTTGTTGAAGTGTGTGCCTCCTCTTTCTCATTTTGCTGCTTTTTCCGGAAAGATAAAATCTTGCTTTTCAGAAACAATGACGAGAAATTCCTGCTGTCACTAATGTTTTTGTCACCTTCAAAGTTCTCATATTTCATATGATTATAGTGATTGTCAACCTCATAGATTTGTAACTGTTAAGACAGTCTTGGATCTGTTTGGGTGAAACTGCCCCAGATCTTTCCTGTTGCTGAATGTTAACAGATTTTTTTTTGTTTGCTTGTTTAAGGATAACTTTTATCTTGTCCCAGGCTAAATCTTTTGTCAGAACCAGTGTTTATTAGATCCTTTCAAGGCACAATGTTGCAGATGGGTAGCAAAGCTTACCTTGGAAATAGATTGGGATGCTTTTGTGAAAGACTGTCTTCCTCTGTGCATGGCAGGACAGAGAACTTGTGTAGTTTAAATGTGATTTGAGTAAAAATTAGCCAAAAATCCTGGCCAATGTCTGTGGCACACCAAGACTTCTGCTTTACGCTGCTGTTCTGCAGCAGTTAAATCAGACTGATGATGGGCTCACTGCAGTCTGAGGAGGAAGGTGTCTTTGCCTTGTCTCCCTGTTGCCAGCCACTCTTCCCCCTTCCCCTGAGCTGGGTCTGGTATTTGTTGGAGTGTGCCACTTTAACTCACTAATCTAGTAAAAAATCCTGTCCAGCTGCCTTTTTTTTTTCCCCTCTGCCCCCCCCCACCTCCTACC
>JANIJG010011692.1:6767-71660 GCA_024611175.1 Megaceryle torquata | reverse complement strand
AGTGGAGAAGGGGAAGAAGAGGTGGGTGGGTTGTGGAGTAGAAGTGGTGGTAGGGAAAGTAGGAAAAAGAGAGTATATAGGGGGGGGGTGGGGGTAGATAGAAACTGTGTGGCCCTGTGCAGTGTGGCACTGCCAACTTTCTGCCAGTTAGATTTGGTCATTTATACAAATACTATTTCTTATCTCTTAGCCCATTCTTGAGTCTTGATAAGATGCTGTTCACCTTCTCATTTAGTAGTCCTTTGAAACTTACAGAAAAAAATATATAACCAGTTCTAACGAGCCAGGCTTGCTTTAGGTGCACTGATCATATTCGAACACTACGCAGCTATCTTTGGAATACTGTGTGAATTAAATTACTCTTTCGGAGAGTTTCTGTTTAGATCTGGTTTATAGCTTCCCAGACAGTCCTTTCAAGAGAGCTTAGTGAGCTCTTTCCTGTGTACTGGAGTGCTAGCCTGAGATAAGTGACAAACTCCTGGTGATGTACTGAGAAGATGAGGATGTAAGAGCTCCTTGAAACCTGATGCTTCTCTCCAGTGAGTCTCTTGGGACCTTGAGGACCAGTTTGTGATACTTGCTGGACTATCTTTCTCTTCTGGTATCACTAAACTTTTAAGATATTTTGACTTCCAGTTCAGTCTGAGCCCAGCATTGTCATGATTGTGATTTTGAGAGAAATGGATATTGCTGTTCCCACCCAGCTCAGTTTTCAAGGAACTAATTTTTTAAAGGCACAAGAAGGTATTTGCATCCTTTATCCTACTAAATCTTTAAGGTGCTTAAACTACTTGCAAGATCTTCACTCAGGATCTTTGGCCTCTGGTACTCTAGCTGTGCATCAGCAGCCTTTCCTGCTGGAGAGCTGTTAAGAGGCCAAGAAAACTTTCTCCTTTATGAAAAGTCTGCTCTGCCTTAGACAAACACTTCTGATTGGACTGGCTGACTGAAGGACCTGCATTCAGCTGCAGGATCAATGCCATTGGAACTGGGGTCTATGCAAAGCCTGTGTGGTTCAGTAGGATCAGCTTTTGGAGATGTGACTGTTTCTCAGGGTGACTGTCTTGGTTTTTTACTTGCTCAGGCTAATACGCCTTTATTTTTTTTTTTTTCAGTGTATGATTGTACTTATTTTATGTGCTATCTGCCTTACCTTTAGAAATCAGGCTTTATTTTTCTTAGCATAAAGACTTCTGGGAGAAGGGACTGACTGTTTCTTATCAATGAAATCTTCTACAACTATTTCAGGGGCCTTGAGCCACCGTGTCCTGTGTCTACCTAAAGAGAAGCTCATGGAGTTCCTGTCCAGTTCTTGTGGGTCTGAAAATGGGAGCAATCAAAGCAGAGAACATGTCTTGTCTTATTCTATATGGCTTTTCTGAGGGGAAATATGCAGGAAGTAACTTAGTTTCATAGTGGGGAAAAAGTGCGAAGAGTTGAAGGCTGTTCCTTTTTTCCACTTCCAGTTTTCAATTTTGAAGTACCACATGGACTAGCTGTTTACTTTGTACAAGGTCACTCAGAACCTGAGTCGGCATTTTGTTGATTTCCCAGGCTCTGCAAATACCAAGGTCAGATTAGGCTTTTATTAGCTTCTTGGAGTAATTCATGTTTCCTTTCTTGTTGTCTTCTGTAAGTTTCTACATTTCCATTAAAATATTGCACAGTTAGTGTATTTGCATTTGCCTTCACTAGTTCATTCTATTTACTGTGTTTCTTTTAGTAATTGCAACTAGCAAGAGCATAAGAAAAGAAAAAACTTGCAACTAGATGAATTAAAATTTAGCTGCAGTGGTTGTGGCATCCAGAAGCATTAGGGTTATGAGAATATGTATTACACTGTACAATTCAGAATGGAATTTACTCTTGAAAGGTGAATTTCAGTTCTGTAAATGGAAGACTTCAAGAATAAAACTCTTAATGAGAAAACAAGTTTACTGAGTACATGGCTGGAAATAAATATACTTGGTTCAGTTATGACGTGATATGATTATGTGATAGTTATGATATGTCAGAGCAGCATCCCTTAAGTGAACTGTTTCAGAGATACTTTGTCTCCTTTGCCTATATACTTAGCTAACCTGGCAGAGAGAAGTCTTGTGTAGAATGTTAATTGAGAAGTTTTATAATTAAATCCTGGATTAAGTCCAACACTGAGAGGGACTTCTGCCTCTGCTGTGAAGTGGTTCAAGAAGCTCCCCGGACAGACACTGCTGGGTTGCTAACAGCAGAAGCATCAACTCTTCTTTGCAGCACCTGCCCAAAATATTAATTTCTTTCATTTGCACAAGGAGTTTCTGAAGTCGCTGCTGAGGGCAAATCAGCCCTTTGGCGAGGGTGCAATGTTGTGGCCCTTCTGCAGCCCCACTAAGAATTAAGTGCTGCTGCTGCTTTGAGGGCTGGCAGTCCTGAAAGCCGTTTACAAATATGTGTGCTGGTTTTGGGGAGGGGAGGGGGGATCAAACAACACCAACCCCAAACAACAACAAAACACACAAACACACCTCTTCCAAAAACCTGTCTTGAAGAATTGCCATATTGACCATTAATCCCATGTTATTAACACCTAAAGATACTAAAATACCACGTAAGTTATGACAGGGTAGCTAAAAAACCAAAACATCACCAGACTACCCCATCTAAAAAACCTTTATTTCTCCCTTTTGAAGACTTTGGACTACATCATGTTTCCAAGTCACTTCAAGCCCTGCTTCAGCAATAAGTGCTCAAGTATTCTCCGTGAATTTGAAATGGTTCTGCATTCTTGCCAATTCACCAGCTCCTGTTAAGAAAAATGAGCACCCTGGACTTTAGTCTGGGATTTGTAGTATTTTAAAACATAGTTCCAAAGTATTTCAAGCACAGCTACATTGCCTGATGGTGATGAGACTGAATACTTATTAATGTAGTTAGATTGATAAGTTCTGCTTGCCTTATGTTGCTTTTGATTTGCATATTTTTTTTGCCCAGAAGTTCAGTCTGGATTTCAATTATAACTTCAACAAAGAAGGTTTTTTAATTAAAATACTCGATAGTAAAATGCAATAGTTAATTGCTCATTTATGCCCCTCATACATTGAGTTAAATTTCCTTTGTTTTTAAAACAAATTGCATTAAGATGGAGCTCTGATTCATAATTGTAATTAAACACAAATGTGACTGTGATCTGGTAGCTGCAAAAGGAGCATTAGAAATTTGAGAAGCTAAGTGAAGATCAAATTTAAGGACCTCAAAGTGGTATGTTCCTAAAGTACAATTGAATTACTCAGAGAAGTTTAAGCTCTGCTTTTTTTTTTTCCTCATGTGGAGATGTCAATATATTTTTAAAAGTTTTGCCTTCATTTAGAATTGCAGAAATATGGAATAGCCTAGGACATAGGGTTATTGCAAGGACAGTAGTGATGTCACCTGGTACTGTTCTTTCTAGAAGTAGAGAATAAGTATGAGGGGAAAAAAAAAAACCCCACACTTTAAAAATCCCAAATGTTGATATTACTAGCGGCACTTGAAAGGAGAAGTTAAAAACAAACTCAAAGTTTATATAAGGGAGTAGTTTGCTCATCTTTGCTTAAGAAAATAAAGGGGGGGGGGAACCACCACCAAAACCCAAACCTCAAACACATGTGCACACACACTCCTTCCCCCAATGTTATATTTCAGCAGTTCTATTCAGCCGATCTCAAGGCGAGGGACGTTGAGAGGGGCTAACAGTCAGGAGCACTGCGGCAACTTCAGCACTGCAAATTCTTCACGCTTCAGTGCTAGTGAGTTTAAATTGGCTGCAGGCAAAAGGAGGCTGTAAGTGCTGCGAGAGCGCTTCTGCAAAACTATTGCACTACGGATGAGTGTTCGTCAGAGAGTGCGCTCTTTGGTCTGAGTTGGGCCCCCTCCAAGAAAAGAAGGAAAATCACTTTTATAATAAGCAAATAACATCTTGATTTTTTTTTTTTTTTAAAGGAAGTCAGTTGTGTTGAGTTTCGAGATACGCACGACTACTAGGAACCGGTCTGAGATAACTGACTCTGGTTACTGATAAATTAATACTGAAAACTAATGAATGAATGACTTCTATTATGGCAAATGCATGGGTTTATTTTTTTATAATGTAGAAAGTTATGTTTTGCAGGTCACAATATTAAATGTTTTGGTTTTTTTCCCTCAACTGTTCTACCAAGTAAACTGGGAAGTAAGGATTAATTCTGAAAAGTCTACTGTTAAATACTTTATTATGTTTTTTCAAGTGATAAAATCCTTGTTTTGAAGTAGCCCTACTGGAGGAACATGTTCACAGAACAAAGTCAGTTGTATAACTTTTTTGCTTTTTAATAATAATTTTATTTCTTTTCCACAAAGGAAAAAAAATTACAACACCAAAAGCTAAAATTTATTTAAGTATTGAATACAAAAGGATTCATAATTTGAGTATAGTAGGTGGAGATGGTTAGTGGAATTAAGACTGAACACTTGTACATTCCTGCCGGCAAGAAATGTTTGAGTTCTGTTGGGGGAGGTGGTATGTGTGCATCTCAATTTCTGGGCCATTAATAAACAAGGTGACTGTTAAGCAACATGAAAAAAAGTATTTTTAAGTTGGCAAACCTAAATAAACTGGAGCCTAGGCAAATTGGCAGGGAGGATCTGTGGCCTGTTCTTGAATTTCTTATTCTTGGAATACACGGAGAATTCCAGGCAAATGAGATGTGCAGCTGATACAGTTGCTGGAGATGACAAATGGGAGGATTTTGGTAGTAGCAACTCAGTTACTTTAGAGTTTTGATGCAAATAGTGGAAAGCTGCTGCAGGCTAATGAAGAAGTGATGGTGTCAGCTGGAGAAGGGAAAAAATGTCACATCAAACAAATCTAATCTTATTTTCTGACAAAGGGCAGTCTTGGTGCTACATACATATCAGCATTTTAGGAAGGGTGGTAAAATAAGTTTAAAAAAAAAAAGGCAAGCTTTTAGTGCTTGAGGGTTCTTAGCATAACAGAAAGGGGAGAAATAGTTTATCAAAATGAAGATTGTGAACTGTTACCAGTAGTCTGTGGTTGCACATGTGCACCCATATGCTAGCCTGGGAAGAAATTATCTGGTACTTAGCTATCAGGTTTTATCTATTCAAGAAATTCAAAATAAGAATTAATGACTTGAAACGTAAGATAAACAATTTCAGCTTAAAAGTAAACCATGCAACTTTAATTGGGAAGATGAATAAGTGTTGAAACAAAATATTGATGCAGGTGGTAGGTTCTCCAGATCTTGATGTCAAAGCAAGATAGATTTGGATAAATAAATACTTCAGTAAATGTGAATTACTGAGCTTCCTATAGATGTGACTGTGAAATTCAGTATCCCTTGAATATTTTATACTTGGTGGTCTTTTTCTTTAACTTCCTGAAACAGTGTATGCTTGTTTTCTTCCCTGCAATACCTCCAGTCATTAAAGTGTTTTATTAGAGTATTTACTTGGTCTCTGGAAAAAAACCCAACCAACCACCAGAAAACAACCAACAATTGGGAAAACCCCAAGAAAACTGTTTCTGGTTGTCTATGGAAGTACCTGGGGGAAGGACAATGAGTATTTTAGAGTCTCATGAATTCTCTTTTACCTTGTTAAGTAATCATTGCATAATTATATAGGAAAGAATTAAGTTCTCCTGACAAGAGTTACTTTGCTTCTAGCCTGTTGACACTGCTTTGGCCAAGATTTTCTTATGAGGCCATCTTCTCTCTTCTTAGTTCCTCTGGCTGCACTGCCGGCGGGCCTTCATTCTTTCTGCTTCTCACATCCTCGCAGATGTATTTTTGTACGCTGCAGGCTGCCTGCTGGCTCTCTCACTGTGCTTTTTTAAAGTTATTTGCAGTTCAGCTCCTTCTCTGGGGTCATTTAGGGATGCTAGTTGTCTTTGCCTAATTTGATGACAGTATTGTTGGAGGTTCTCAGGCTCAGCTGTCCTGGAAATAAGAAGTGGCAATCAAGTTGGACTACAGCTTTTCCCTTGGTTATGTTGTCTCTGTGAGAATCTTCTTGTGTCTGAACTTCTGTTGAGCTTGTTTCTTTCTGTGTATCAGGCCAGTTCTGCACTGAAGACGTTGATGAATGTCAGCTCCAGCCCAACGCTTGTCAGAATGGAGGTACCTGCACCAACCACAATGGAGGCTACGCCTGTGTCTGTGTCAATGGTTGGAGTGGGGATGACTGCAGTAAGAACATTGATGATTGCTTCACTGCCTCCTGTGCTAATGGATCCACTTGCATTGATCGAGTGGCTTCTTTTTCATGCATTTGTCCAGAAGGAAAGGCAGGTAAGGAAGGATGAAAACCTTGTCAGGCACCTAAAAGAACATACTTTGTGAAGTTTATGCATTTGCTTAAAGTGGTGCATTTATTTTACACACTTGCAAACAAACCAGGAAGATCAGAAGGAAAATGTCTGTTGTCCATGAGCAAAGGCCTTTTAAAACTGTGTACCTTTGAACAAATAAGTATTTGTATTAGCCTGGAAAACAAAGTTGCTACAGTTTAGATCCCAACAGATATTTTTCCAGCCTTTAGCAGAGCCTGTATTTGCCTGAGAAGTTATACATGAGGATGACTTCCTCTATGCCACTTACAGTAGTTGTACTTAAGACTAAAAGGCAAATTTAGATATTTTTGCATGAGTGAGGATGCCACTACTGCTATAGTGAAAATTTGCTGTTGTAGGGTAGGTGAAAATATGAAGGTCTCCAAACTATTACCCAGAAATCAGTGATCGGCATATCTGACTTAAGAAAGTGAGCTTTGTATGCACCTGTGACTTCACCTGACAGAAAAACCATTGTGCTTGTTAGAGAAGAGTTAGTTAATTGCTCTGAGGAGGAGATTTTGGTAATGGTATGCCATCATACTTGCTCCAGAAGTGCTGAAGACACCTCTGAAGTAGCAGAATCTGTATTTAAATAAAATGTTTTGTAAGTGTGTGGTGAAATTCCTGTGGTAGTCTATATGTTGAAGCCTATAAGATATTGCTCAAACTTCTGGTTGTGGGAGTCTCTATTTGAAATACCAGGACAGAGGTTTTGATTGTGTAACATACAGTCAGACTGCTATATCTTATCTTTTTGAATACCCTTGGGTGCTTCTTCAGGTCTTCTATGCCACTTGGATGATGCATGTGTTAGCAATCCGTGCCAGAAGGGTGCTCTGTGTGATACCAATCCTGTGAATGGACACTATATCTGCACCTGTCCTCAGGGCCATAAGGGAGCAGACTGCACTGAGGATGTGGACGAATGTGCAATGGGTGAGTTTCCGTTTGCAACTATACGACCAGGGAGTTGGGTTGTTTGCTTTATGTACTAACAGAAAGGGAGTGAAGTGAATGTAAAAGATGATCTGGAGATAAGGCCTTGAAAGCATCATTAATGCTTTAATCCATGCTAGTTGATACTCTCCTCTGAAGAATGGTCATCAGTAATACAGGCCAGAGTTGCTCCTTTTGTCCATCAGTCATGACAACAATCTTTCGTTTTGCCTATGACAGGCAAGTAACTGCCACATTTTCTTCAACCACAGTAGCCTTTTCCCAGAAGGATGAACAGTCTTTCCCTGGTATTACTTGCTGGAAAGGAATGACCACTGGAGAAGACCATGACTAATAAAAGAATGTTGTGACTTTCCTGCACCAAGGAGAGGTTTTGACATATACATGTATATATTTTTCATGTAGCAAACAGCAATCCATGTGAACATGCTGGGAAATGTGTAAACACAGAAGGCTCTTTCCACTGTGAATGTTTGAAGGGCTACACAGGACCTCGCTGCGAAATGGACATCAATGAATGCCATTCGAATCCATGCCAAAACGATGCCACCTGCCTAGATAAAATAGGAGGATTCACGTGTCTCTGTATGCCAGGTGAGGGGAGTTTCTGACAAAGCCAGGGCTTCCAGCAAAGGAAAAAATCAGAAGGCAGAGCATAGGGAGGGTTGCCAGCTCTGCTGAGGTGGAACACAGAATTGCAAAGGGGTGAGGCTAAGTAAAACCGTGAGAGAGAGCTTGATGTGGCAGCTCCAGCCAGGAGGACTTGGCATTTATGTGGGGGAGGGAGAAAGCAATTAGAGGACTGAGAAAGAAAACAATTTGTACATCAGCAGAGGAAGTTAGCATTTGGAGCTGGAGTATATGTGAATATATTTGTTACTATACCCGGTCTAATGCATGTGCAGAAACTTAGGCTTGTGAAAGCAAAGCAGGTGCAAACTCTTTTAAAAGAGTGACTGTGTTTTCAGATATGAATATGATGATTCTGGATAATGGTGTTTGGGTTATTTTTCTGCTTAAAATACCCCAACTGATGCAGGCTCCTATTGACCCGAGGAAATAACTGTAAAAAAATTTTTAAAAATTACTTGATTGAAATGGTGCTTGTCAAATTCACACATCAGCATACCAATGACTTATGTAGTCTGCTGTCTTGCTTTTGGACAGAAAGTGGTAAGAGAAGAAAAGGGTGCACATTGCCAGTTACACAGTCTTATAATGAAAGAATTGTGACCCCTGCAGGTGATCAGCTCATACCATGAACACTGGAATAAGTTTCCATTAATACCTAATTGGTTTTGAAAGGTGAAACTCTAGTCCCAAGTATTCCACCCTTCTTAATGTTTTTATTTTACTCTGTCATTATCTAAAAAGCCTTGAGCTAAAATTATCTACTGTGTTTCTTTATCTTTTACCTTGTATTGGTGCATACCCTAGTATATCAGTTTCTTCCAAAGTGTTCAAACATAGCACCTTCTCATCAAGTAGAAGAAAACATTTGTGCTGAATTCACATCTAGCTTCTCCCGTTACTGCTGATTAAGTGAGCGAGTTCAGCAGTGGTGAAAAATACACATTCAGTATCCCTTTTTAACCCCTGGCATATATTCTTGCCTTGTTGGTTCTGTCCAGACTGTAAACTTGCAGTGGAACTAGGCTTAGACTTTCAGCATTGGTGTAAGGGGCAGTTATGCTTGCATGGACGCTTTCTAAGGCATTCAGTCACCTCTTACTATTTTTTTTAATAGGTTTTAAAGGGGTTCACTGTGAAGAAGATATTGATGAGTGTCTAAGTAATCCCTGTGTGAACAACGGAGAGTGTCTTGATAAAGTCAACCGCTTCCTCTGTGTCTGTCCTCCTGGTAAGTACTTATTTCTGGAAGTTTTTCCTGCTTCACCGTACCAAGAACTGCATAGATAACCAGTGAGAGATTGTGGGGGGTATGCTTCCTGTGAGCTTCTGTTGTCTTAGTGCAGCATCTGTTTGAATGAGTGAGTTGCAATCACTGGCAAATAAGAACAGACATATATCGGTTGAAATAGTATTGTGCCTGTAATTGGGCAAGTGCTGAGAAACATACTGTTGGATGTCTCATCTTAAAGGGCAGTTGTCAACATGAGCTTCTGTTATGGTGGATGTCATAGCGAGATACTGTCTCTGCTTGGGAGAAGAAGGATAAATGCTGAGGGATCAATGTCAGCTATAGGGTAAATATCACTGATAGAAAAAAAAATGAGTTCAGAATATACTCGACAGAAGCCTGCTCTGCATCCCTTCTTATTGACAGATGATGTTCTGGCTCCTTGTTTGGTTCCTTCCTCCAAGAAACATTCCTTGAGATTTTTTTTTTTTCTTTAAGTGCATAAGGATCTGCATCCTCTGACATAAGCTGTTGATAGTTCGTGAACTATTTCAAGAAGTGTATAGAAAGATCCAACACACTCCTCTAGCAATTCTAGTCAGAAAGCTTGAGTGATGTATGCTTATTGTATCATTTTAACTTACTTGCTTTGATTACTTGAAAGTTTTCATTGGTGGCCTCTCAGTTTTATAGACAGGCATGCTGTCCAGTAGTGGACACTACTTGTACTCAGTCTGCTTTATTTCTCTTTGGCTTGACCCTCTTGGTTTTCAAGCTGAGGCTCCTTTGACCTGAAGGATAGATGCTGTTTTGGTGGTTTGGATGAGGAACCAATCCACCCAGTGTGTGGTGTGTGTGCTTAATGATGCAATTGAGTTTAGATTTACTGAGTTTATATTTGGGTGATTTTAAGAGTTTGCTAATGAATAATTCCCGACAACGCAGCTCTTTAGGTGAACTACTTCAAATTACTTCTGGATTTTTGTCTCTTCTGCCTTCCAGGTTTCAGTGGTGCTGTGTGTCAAATTGATATAGATGACTGCTCCAGCACACCATGTCTCAATGGAGCCAAATGTATTGACCATCCCAATGGATACGAGTGCCAGTGCGCCACAGGTTAGTCTTGTGTTCAGGGCCCCTGGAGTGGAGATCTCATGTAACATAAAGAGCTGCTCAAAGAAGTGTCAGTGTTCTCTTTCTTTCTCTGAAATGCTGCTTGTTTGTTGCAAAGCTTTTTCTACTCCTTTGTGGCATAGTATTTAAGTACAGAAAGCCTTTTCCTTGTGACAGCAGTAAGTTCACAGTTCATGGGAGCTCTGCCTTCCCTCTTTCAGCCCCATCTCTTGCTTCCCACAAGTTGACGGCTTCTTCTGTATTGACTATGGAATCCATGAGTGAAAAAAAAAAAGCCGTGTGAAGCCTTTTATCTGTGGTTTACCTTTATTTCTTCCAAGCTGGATTATATAGTATACAGTCGAAGAACAAGAGATGGGCAGAGCAGTACTACTGTGTATTCTAATTTCTGTTGCATCAGGCTATTTTATGTCAAAAGTGGAAGATTGAAAAGCAGTAAAAATTGTGTCTACTGGAAGAAATACCAGACAGTAGCTGCCTGCCAGAGTGTAATTAAAATGATTTGTCAAGCATCATACAGAAATTTTGACTGAGCTGTGGATGGAACTGAAGTGGGTTTTTCTGAATGCACTAAATTCCTTTACTGCTTTGTAAATTACACATTTAGAACCGTCAGGTTTATGGAATTTTCTTGCCTTCAGACCTCTAGGAGTGATGTAGATACTGTAACTTTTACATCTGGTCAAATAAAAAGGGTTCAGAGATGTTATTCTATAATTCTCAGTAAGGAACGACTTTTGGTTACTTTCAGTTAATGGTGCCTGATGGATTGCTTGTGATGCAATGGAATGCATTGGATTTAGCTCTTCCAGTAGGAAAGAGACCAAACAATTCCTGGAACTACCTTTGTCCCAGAAATGTGCTCTTTGGTTGGCTAGACTTATGTGCAATTTTTCTCAATTTGAGTCATTCCAGTAATCAAATTGTTAAGGCAAATTCAACTTCACTAATTTATTCTGCACTGTACAGTATATAGCAGAGGTTAGCCTAAAAATTCCTCTCCAGTCTTTCCCCCCACCCTGTCTCTCCCTTCCCCAAACTGAAGAAAGACTGAGTTTTTTGGAAGTAGGGGAATGAAGTAGTTCTAATCAGGAGAGGAATAATTGGTGTTGTCAGAATTCTCCTTTTGATTACTACGTGTGACAGAATAAGCTGACGCTTGCAAAAAGAAGGGAAAAAAATCAAATCTTCTACAAACATGGAAACTTAAGGTCTTTTTCAAGCTGGTATGTGATCTGGTTGCTTTCATTCACCAGGAGTGTAGAGCTTATTGGGCCTAAGACTGTTTTGGGTCATGTAGTGGAGGAAAATGTGCAGAGCTGTGCCTTGGAAAGCATGTCCTGAATTTGGGAACTAAACTGCTGGAACCACCTCAGTACAAACATCCTAGTTTTCCCAGATGAGAAGACTACTGCTTCTATGAAGGCACAGGATGCCTTTTTAAGGAACAAGCTGAAAGCAACCAAATGTACGTTACTGAAGCAGCAGCTCTTAGTAAAATCCTTGGTTAGTAATTTGGCTGAAAATGAAAGAGGGGCTTTTTTTCCATAGTGTCTGAGGGATTCCTGTATTCTATATTCAAGAGGTTTTTTTCTAGTCTAACTCTTACCTGTGAAGAGGGAAATAGTATCTCAGTAAAGTGTGTTCAGTTAAGAGATCAAGAAATGTATCTGATCTTTAAGTGGTTCAGTTGAGCTACAATAGGAGGCAAGGTAATATTTTTTTAATGGATGTACATTAAGTATTATATTTAATGCTGCCAGCCTTCTGTAAGACTGAAATGTGGAATTCTTCACTGGGGCAGGTCAGTTACTGTAAAACAATGTTTTAGTATGTCCTTGCTCTGTTAATCTTGCATTATGAGTGATACATGTTCCCTGAATGGTAACCACCAGCTGCCGAAGTGATTGAAAACTGCAAAATGTTTGGCCAAATGCTGTACAGATAGCTCTATTTACTGCTTGCTTTTTGTCTTTTCTTTCCCTTCTGGCATTATTCCACTTCTCCTTCCCAGTGGTAGATCATGGCTTTTCCTTTCTTGAGTTGTCTTAGGCCTTGCCTCTTTTCTCCGCCTCTGTCCTCTTTTTTTTTTGTTTGTTTTTGTTTTGGTTTTGTTTGGTTTTTTTTTTTAATCCCACCGTTCATCCTCTTACTGGTTTGTTTTCCTTCCTTCCCTAATGTCTTTTTATATCCATCTCTCTAACTAGCTTCCCTTCCCTCTCCCCACCTACTCCCACACCCATTCATCCATGCATACGTTCACAGAACTTGGAAATGTTAGCCGTCACCTGGTATGTTTGACCAGAGAAATAACCACAAACCTGTATGAAAAATGGGGAGCCTGTTATCCACTTAAAATACTCAGGTGAGAATCACTCTTCAGCTGTTGAAATTCCCTGCAGCTTGGTTTGTATCAGTCTCCAGTTGATGTCTGAAATTTGAAGTCATCCTTCCTAATCTTTAGCTGCTGGAAGGCAGCTTGAGCTGTTTCTCCAAAACCTCATCTCTGAAAACCATTTCTTTTAAAATGTCCTTGTTTGATACAGCTCTGCTCCGTCATGGAAAACAGGGCTCATGGAAAAAAAAAAAAAAAACAACTCTGAGGGAGTTGTTTGCTGCTCTTAGCTCCCTGAACTGTTGTTTTAGCCTGTCTGGTGAATAGATTCTATCCTTCTCTGTTGCTCAGGATGTTTCCCAGCTGAAGCAGAATGAAACAGGCCAAATTGCTGCTTGTTTCATTGCTCCTGATGGAAGAAGTTGCATGCAGTCTTTCATAAATTTGCAGTTGGTACTTGATTGGAGTTACTGAAAGGTTTCCCAATGAGAAGGGCAAGAAACTTTTAAATAAGCAGAGCTGCAGAAGCTTTGACATGAGCCAAGGGAGTTCCCTTGGGAGGATTTCTGCAGCATCTTTGCAATAATTTCTCATACTAAAAGAGTCAACCCCCCTGGTATTGTGTAGAGAAAATAATGACAGAAGAGTGTCTTCAGATAGTTTATACTGGTGCAAGAAAATATTTCTCATGAAGATTTAAGTTTCCTCTCATTGCTACTGTTCTGGATAAACTGAAGGTGACAACTTCCAGTGCCAGGATTCTCCATGCAAGATGGTGTTGTGTAATGCTGTGAGCAGTGGAAGAGTGGTGTGTTCAGGGCTGGAAAATGGGCAGCAGTTGAGATGCCCAGTCAGTCACCCGTTGTGCTGTCTGCAACTTTGCTGGTTCTTCATATGATTCTTTTTATATTCGCATTATATTCACTGCATCATCATACCAGTTAACTTCTTAATTACTCCTGTTCATCACTTTTCCTTAGGTTTTACTGGCCTTCTGTGTGAGGAGAACATCAACAACTGTGACCCTGATCCTTGCCACCATGGGGAATGTCAAGACGGAATTGATTCGTACACGTGTATATGCAATCCTGGCTACATGGGTGCCATATGCAGTGAGCAGATAGATGAATGCCACAGCAATCCTTGCCTCCATCAAGGGCGCTGCATTGATTTGGTGAACAGCTACCAATGCAACTGTCTGCTGGGCACTTCAGGTACATAAAGCATAAGTGGAAGATCTGGATTTCAACAGAATTCAAGCATTTCATTATTTCTCATGTGTGCTAAATTTGTATACAGAGATAAGCTTAAGGTATGAGAGTATCATTTTCACATTGCTTCTGCTTGCTGAATTTTCCTGTGTTTGTGTGGATGGCCTAACCCTCGCTGGTACTACAACTGGTCTTGGAAGAATTTGCCTCCTCTTTACTCCCAAAATTCAAGCATGGAGAAAAAGCCCAATAGATACGGTATTCAAAATGATTTATTCTTTTGTTTAAATATTTAGTACAAGTTCAGGGTCATATTTAGGCAGCACCCAGTGACTCAGGTGACATTCCTTAGTGTCACTCATCACCTGTTTAAGTTATCCCATTGCATGCATAACTTTGAAGCAGGTGGGTTTCTAAATTTGCCTATTTCTAGAGAAAAAGCTTTATTGTTGTCTTTGTAAGATTTGGCCTTCTTATTCCTGTAACTTTTTTTTTGTTATTATTCCAGGAGTGAACTGTGAAAATAACTTTGATGACTGTGCAAGTAACCCATGCATTCACGGGGACTGCATTGATGGCATTAATCGCTACAACTGTGCTTGCAAACCTGGATATACAGGTAAAGTCAGCTACCCAGCAGCTTTGAGTTGTTTTGAAGATAGTTATCCAGGTGGCTAAGGAAGCTGTTCTTCACATACTGACTGCAAGGGGTTCAGTTATTATCTTGGTAAATCCTTCTAATCTTTGAATCTCAGCATCTTACATTACAGCAAGTTCTGCCAAGCAGAAAAATGGCCTAATCTGTGCTGTGAAATGCCATTCTTGTTAGGTAATTATGTCCAATTCACGGTTCTTGGTTTTATAACAAATAAACCCATGTGACTTCAGTTTATTATTTACAGCTTCTTTCCAGGGGCAGAGTGATTGTGGACAATATAGAGAGGTGTTTGATTTGACAGTACCTTGGGCTTTGACCGTGATCAGTATTTTTCTTCCTGTGAAATCAAAGCATTAACTCAGTGTTCTAATGAGCTGCTCTCTACTCTGAATTCTCCAACTGAGTAACTTGTTTTTTTCAGTACTTCTCTTTCATAATATGGTCTGTTCTGTCTCCTTTTTAATTACAAAGCCATATCTAATACAGTAGAAGTTGGGCTGAAAAAAGAAGTTTTTAGACACTTTTGGATCCACACTTAGAATTATAGATCTACATCAGGACTCTTTCTGATGCCTAAAGCACATCTCAACACTCTTTATAATGGACTTAATATGTTTTGAGCCATGTAGGGTAATACACTTATAAAATAATTGTTGTAAGACAGTTGGTACTGTTTATAACAGTTTTCTCATCACTTTTGTTACTGTTTGTTATTGAATGATTCTAATTAGAATTGATCTGAAATGCATTAGAAAGAAGACTAAGAGGTTTCATGTGTCTTTGTGCTTTCCTCTTGGTGCCTTTCTAAATTTCTGGCATTCTGTCCTTCCTTTGGCTCTGGCACGGTGGTACTCTTTAGTTTCCAGACAGGAAGAGCATGATCCTGATCGCTTTTGCCTTCTTGTTGTCATACCATATTGGTATCCTATTGGACTTCTTACCATTATGCTGTTAAAATAATTCAGTAATGATGAATTGACATATTCCACTATTTAAAGAGCTCGCTTGTGTGAGGTCTTGTTACTTTGTCATTTCCTTATGTCAAAAATGCTTTCACTTACTGCAACATTCACTTTGTTTAGCTTTACAGCTTATGGTCACTACTTCAAGGATCTTGCAGTCGTAATCAGAGGCAGGCAAAACAGGAAGCAGTGTTTTAGAGTCCCTTTTGCGCAATAAACCACAAGAACTATATTTACTGCAGGCAATATGGCAGTATTGGTTATTCAAAGGGTAGGTACTTTCAAAGCAGAAGAGCAGGGCTGTGACAAGTGGAGCTCAAGAGGTTTGTTCCAAGCATGATACAGTTGAGTGATTTTTGCCTTCCTAATGAATATTAACCAGTGATTTTTAGTGGAGCTCTGTTGAGATTCTTGAATGGTTTGTAAATACTTGTTGAGTGTTAAGTGCTGTTTTCCAGGCACAGAAAAGTGCTGCATCTTTCAAAAATGCTTGACTTCAGTTAAAGCACAGAGGCATGCAAGCTCTGTCCTGCTGCATGGGCTTTGCTGAGGTGTGCCTCAATGTATGTTCTCGCAGACAAGCAACGCAGATGTTCTTCTAAGAAATGGTATTCAATAAATATTGTGGGTTTTGGTTTTTTCTAGGCCCACGATGTAATGTGGACATTGATGAATGCACATCCAGCCCTTGTCATAATGGTGGAACGTGTATAAATGAAGTCAATGGCTTTCGGTGTGTATGTCCTGAAGGTTACCATCATCCTCACTGTCAGTCACAGGCAGATGGCTGTCTTAGTAATCCTTGTGTACATGGCAACTGCACGCACGTTGCTAGTGGGTAAGTGCTTATTGTCACATTAAACTTACCTGCTGTCTTTTATACATTTTTCTTCTTCCTCTGCCCAGAGTTCCATCTTGACTTGAGGTTTCTGATTTTTATCTTGATTTCTCAGATTAGGATCCAGGCTTATCTGCTGCCCATGACATAATTACAGTTAAGGTGTAGACCAGCTACACTGTGTGCTGTTTCAATGCAGATTTTTGTGTCCTGTGTTGTATTCTTTGCTGTCTTTGCATGGGCATGTAGCACAGGGAGGACCATCACCATCTAAAGGGAGGGTTTGGCAATTCAAGTGAGTAGAGTGGATGCAATTAAAATAAAGACATGGTTCCAAGTCGAATCTTTGGGGAGCAGCAGCTATCCCATCAAACTCTAATAAAACATTGAGCGCAGAGACTTTGTTGGCTAGTACTGTTCTTGCTACCCAAATACTCTGTATTAAGGAACAGGCAGACAACTTTTTACACTAGGGAGTACTTTGAGAGTATTCGACTTAGAACAGCTTGTCCAAAGCTGAGATTTCATTATCTTTAGTCATTTTGTTGCATGCCTGGGAGAAAAAAGGAAAGCCCTTTCTGGCTTTTTTGATGGCAGTAGTAGCTTCTGAATCTTCCCATCCAGGAAGACCAAATTCTGATTTCAGGAGCCCTGCATCAGCTCCCTCTTTGGTAATGATAAGTCTGGGAGCGCAGGGCTTGTGGAGTCAAGAGGCTTGGAGAGGTAGGGCTTGTGTTTGTGAAACTTTCCAGCTGTACGTGAAATAACAGTGCCTCCCAAACATGTGGCTGTGTCCTGGGAAGTGTTGTCAGCACTTGGGCAAGGAAGTGACTTAAAGCTGCGGGTGGCTCTGTGGGGCAGGATGCAGCACTTTCCCTGGAGCAGGCAGGAAGGCTGAGTTTGTTGCTAATTCAGCCTCTGTGTAAGCTTGAAAAACAAATGTTTTGGTTCATCTTGTGTCTCATCTGTCACCTGCATTTGTATTTAAGCCTGTGTACACCTTACAGTCAGTGCAAGATAAAAGAAGTCTTGTTTGCACACTAGAGAGGGAGGTCAGTGTGTGTGGCCTGAGTTTAGGGCATTTCACCAAGTTCTACGTCATACGAGTACAGTGTTGTTCTACTTCAGATTCTGAAATGTGATGGAGAAGATTTCTCCTACTCCCAGCCAGCTGTTTTCATTTGTAACCGCTACTTTGTATTAAATCAGTCTAGTTATCTTTGGAACCTATTGTTCCTCTCTGCCTTTTTTTTTTTTTAATCTTTTTTTTTTCTGTCTTTGTTAACATGTGTTGAGATGGTCTTATCAAAGCAGAAACATACTGCTGGTTGACTGAGCACTTTGTGAAAACTGTAACAGAGGGAAGTGTGATTTTAAGGGAGGGTTTGTTTTGAGTATTTTCAAAACTATACAGTAGGAGAAAGCAATCTAAGTGTAACTTAAGGCTCTCCTAAAGAGAGATCTGGTTTTCTCTCCAAAACTAATCTGCAGGAGAAACTGATGGAGGAGTTATTTCAGAGTGCTCTAAAATTACTGCTGTTTTTCCATTCAAAGGTACAAGTGCATCTGTGACCCAGGTTGGATAGGAGACTACTGTTCAACAGAAAGGAATGAATGTAAATCTAACCCGTGCCAGAATGGAGGAACTTGTGAGGATCTGTTGAATGGATATAGATGTACCTGTAGGAAAGGATTCAAAGGTGAAAATTCAGAGAGAAGTATCTGTTCTCTTTTTACCTTCTACTTCATTGCACCCTTAGTACCATTTAAATATTTTCATTAAGCATTGTGGAAGTGGTAATCAAGAGGGTAAATGCTATGGTTGTACGTAGTGGAATTACAGTCATTTCATGTAGACATGATACAGTTGTAGAATGAATACTTAGTAAGACCATATCTAAGCCTTCTTTGGACTCATTAAGAAAGGCCCTTGTGGCAGTTCAGCTTAGTTTTCTTTGTTAGATAAATGAGATATATAACTGCACTGGGAATTGAAGAGACATTAAACTCAGAATTACCATGGCTGCTCTCTGCTTGTACCTAGTCAGCTCATGGGGAGTGCTCTGTTCTCCTTTTCCTTCTGCTGAGATGTTTCAGATATGGAAATGCAGGTCACTGCTGGATAGGATAATCACGCAAGTTACAATCTCTTTATTCATTCTTCCAAGAAGCACCAAACTCTTAGCAGCATATTCTCCTGGTGTTTCCCCTTCTGCTCTCCAGGTGTGAACTGCCAGGTAGTAGTTGCTCCATGTTCTCCTGACCCTTGTGAGAACTCGGGAATTTGCCAAGAATCTCCTGACTCTGAAGGCTACACCTGCCAATGTGCCCCTGGCTGGGAAGGTAATGGGGGTGGGGAACATACTGTGCTCTCAACACTGAGCAGTATTGGCACTGAGCCTTTTGACCATTCTTTTCCTTATGAGGGATCTTACTTCTGGACTCTGTGTTTCAGGGGAGAGATGTACAGTGGATATTGATGAGTGTCTCTCAAAGCCCTGCAAAAATCATGCTCTGTGCCATAATATTCAAGGCAGTTACCTGTGTGAATGTCGGCCAGGCTTCACTGGAGGAGACTGTGACAGTAACATTGATGACTGCCTTTCAAGTGAGTATCAGCAGATTGTTCTGTCTAGAAATAATTTTGCTGTGCTATTGATGAGTTTTATCTGACTGGAAATTCTTTTATAATCTCTTCCCAAAAAGAAAATTAAAAAAAAAACAAAAAACCAAACCCACCAAAACCTCAGACCTCAGTTTTGTAAGACTTGCATGTTTAAAGAAGTTAAAATCCATCCCATTCAGGTGCTGGGGATGGACTACAGTGTTCTAACTTATAGCAGGAGTTGTTCCCAGATTCAGAACTTGAAAAGGTTGCAAGAATTTACATACATTAATAAGGAACGCAGTTAAATGAAGAATTATATTTACCTTGAATTTTAATACCAAGTTAAAGTAACACTGCAGGGCTTGATTGAGGGTGTGGTGGGAATCTGGGGTATAGCAGCCTTTCCTGAAATGTCTCTATCTGGAATTAATATTCTGGAAAGAGTGGGTCCTGTTGCTGTTCCAGTAAATCTGTATTTGAAAGCAAGTTAAGCAGTGAGAAGGCCCTCTCATCTGGAATAGGTATCAGTTGCAGGAGGATATCCCATACACTGCTGAGTACTGAAATTGTTTAAATTGCAAGAAAGCAAATGCTAAGTTCATGCCCTTGACACTGCTGTTTACAAGGGAAACCAAATACACAGTTAACATCTTTTTCTTGCTGGGCAGATATCTGTATCATCATCAGATGAAATCAGAGTCTCCTGAGAAGAGTCATGAGTTTAAAAGTTCATCTGTTACTATTTGAGGAGTGCTTTATCAAACCTTGGAGGAGTTCACAATGTTGTAATTTTTTAATTGGATGGCCCTTAAAAAAAAAAAACGGCAAACCACTATTTTTTATTAGAATAGCTTAGAAACAAATTGAAGTCTCAAAGACTAGGTATGAATTTTAGAGTTGTGTTTTGCATTGCAAAAAATTAAAATTTGTGACTGCTGTGGAGAAGGATCCAAATGAGTCTATGAGCAAAACTTACTGTAGGAGACCCTAAAGCAGCACTGTTGAAAACTTCTAATGCATCTGGCTCAGCCTGAGCTTTTGATTGCCGCTTTCAGAGCAAATAGGTACAGTGTAAAAAATGTCACTGTGCATTGACCCAGAGCTTTGCTGACTGAAGCCAACAAAATTATTCCTTGTCCTGTCAATTTTAACATGGGTGTACAAAGATAAAAAAAGATTTTAAAGTGTTCATCTTTCTGTCTTGAACAGCTGGGAAATCTGAGCTTCTGAGGTTCTGAGAGCTGTGAGATTCATCCTGTGTTGTCTGTTAGCAGCATACCCATGAGGTTGAAGAAGAATTTCAAATTACTGCTACAGCTGATTTCATTTAGCATAACAAAAGCTTCCATGGCTTGAGCCAAATGTCTTTAATCTATGAAGCAAACAAACCTTCCAACAAGAAGAACTTACTGAAAAGTTGATACTTGAGTCTCTTCTTTTTCTGTCAGTAAATGTGTGGCACAGAAAATTAATGCACAGATTTTGGCTTCAGTCATAAATGTCTGGCTGCCATAGGCACAACATATCATAGCTGCCAGGGGTCTCACTCTGAATGTGCTTTTTTTTCTGCAGTAGTCAGATGACCTTGAAATGCATGCAGGTGTGTCTCAATGCATTTTTATCATGGGAGCATATTTCTTAGTCAATAAATGAGCTTTAATTACCTTTCACTTCTATTTTCTTCATTTGTCAGTGAACAGAATGATACTGTACTTACGTGGAACTGCAGATTTTTGGTGGAGTCTGTTCATATTTTCAAGTTTGTATTTTAGTAGTACCTAAAGATAGTCACAGATCAAAAAAAAAATCTGTGCTGTAATTTTTTTTTCCATAGCCTTTTCCATCTCCCCTTTTCCTCTCCCCTCCCAATTTCCCTCCCTGCCTTACTATATGTAGGCTTTTGACCTAGGAAGTGCAGAGTAGAGAAGGAATCTGGCTTTGGTGGCAGTATCTGGACAGAGCAATGTGGATCTTAAATGTAAAAGTTGAAGGAGTAAAGCAGGAAGAAACTACTGAATGGCAGAGATCTTTCAGGCAGGATGATACTTGTGGAATTAGAGAGAATACAGTAGTAGGGGGTGGATTTCACCGAAGAAGTGGTGATACACAAGTAGCAAGACTGTGGTGGGGATAAAAAAAAAGTCAATAAATGCATAGGTGAGGAGAATCCAAGGTGGTGTATGAATTCGTAAGCTTTCTGCCAGCCTTTTCTCAGTCAGCCTTTGATACTAGAAAAACTAAGTGCCTGTTAACACATAAGTGGTTATATAGATGCTAATATACACATATGTGTTAGATTTGACTGGACTGCTTTCATGCTTAAAATTAAGCACATGAGTTCTCTTGTGTGTTGAGCAGTGTCTGGAAAAGAGAGACTGGATTGAGTTCTCTTACTCATAAGACTTGGTCGGGAGGAAGAATCAGTTGCTGTGTTGTTTGCATTGTCTTTGTCAGTAGGCATTTGTCGAATAGTTTGAATTTTAAACCAAGAGATTTTGGCTTTGGTTTTGGTTGAACAAATCCCCACAGAGAAACTTTTAGGCCCTGAATCTTGGCCTTGATGCACACCTTCTTGTAAATTCATTGATAATGCTTTGTAACTATCTCTTCCATAAAGTGGCTCTGAAAAACCTGCCAATACTCTCACACTCTGGGCTGTGTGATACTTTTTTCCTGAAAGCTACTACTCTAGTCCTGGCCTTTGACTGTTACCCATTTTAACACTTGCTGTAATGCTTCTGTCTTAGATCCGTGCCAAAATGGAGCTTCATGTGTGGATGGGATAAACTCTTTCTCATGCATCTGCCTCCCTGGATTTCATGGAGATAAATGTCAAACAGATACCAATGAATGCCTGAGTGAACCGTGCAGGAATGGAGGCACATGCACCCACTATGTCAACAGCTACACGTGCAAGTGTCAGCCTGGGTTTGAGGGAACCAACTGCGAGAACAACATCGATGAATGCACTGAGAGGTGAGATAGCTTCACTGTGCTGCAGCACTAAGGAGCCACACAGAGTGCTTGTGGCTTGAAGTCGGTCCTACTCAGAAACAAGTTTTTAATGATGAGGATCTGTTTTCCTGCCTTTTGTCACTAAAACATACTTGTGAGTTATGAAAAGAAAACTTGCTTACCTTGTGCAGGATACCAGTTGAAAAACAGTTGCTTATCCAAGTTGGTCCTCAGTTTGTTTGGCTAGTTAGAAGCTTAGTTCCATTATAGGAGGAATATGACAGTGTTTAACAAATGTTAAGACAGTAACAGATGCTAGCTTATTAAAATGTAAATAGTTTATATTTTTATAATACCATTACCATATAAGGGAAGGGAAATAATTGATTGCTTATGAAGGGTTACAGCATTGAGAAATACAAAAGCAGAAAAAATGGAAGCACTGGCCAACTCTTAGAAAGGCAGGAGAAATAAATTAATTCTGAGTTGAGTTATTGACAGCAAAGAATATGAAGAAGCAACCAGGAGGAACACTAAATCCACAGATTCTGTACTGGAAAGGTTTAATCATCAGAGATCTTTTAATGCTGACAAATTTGGATGTGGTTTAGCAGTGCTGAGATAAAACCTGAGGTTATTCTGAGGAGGAGGTGTGGAACTGAGTTAAAATGCTAAACAGCTGGTCCTTATAGAAATGGCTGACTTGGTAGTTTTAAAAGCTCTTTGAGAGTTACCCTCTGTATCCATCATCTGCATGCATATTTTAAACTTCGCTAGGATTGATGAAAATAACTTCAGGTTCTCAAATGGCAACAATTTCTAATAAAGCTTGAAATGGTTAATTAAAGATTAAATTAGTGTGTTCTAGCCTAGTTACCAGAAACAAAGAACGTGCCTAAATGCAAAGCTCCTGGTATTCTCATGCATTTTCTGCAAAGGAAAGACTTTTTTCTTACCTTTTATAAAACTTCATTTGGGGGCGGGGGGGAAGTATTTTAACATCTTCTGCTTAAGAACAGGATTGTGTCACTGATGAAGGTGTGTTTAATTTGCACAACAGTTGTTTAATCAAGTGAAGTATGTTGACTGTTTCAGCAGAATGCCTGGTTCTTCCTTGAGGTTCACCCTGGTTTTGTTTTTGTTATCAGTCAGGACAGGAACCAGTCTTGCAGGTATGAATGAAGGATGTAGCAATTTTCAATGCTCTGCCAAGCTAAACCAGTCACACCTTCTCAACCAGAATTTACTGAGCCATACTTAAGAATGCCATGATGGTTGGCTAATTAGAATTCGGTTCCAATAACTCTTCTGTGTCTTGTGAGAGGATCCACCTATGAGAAAATCACATCTTTTGGAGATGGGCACCTGATTTTGGTGAAACACACCAAGTGATTGACTGTCTTCTCTTCCTTGTTTTGTCATGAATGTAAACAGCAGTTTCTGCTCCCTGTAATACAGAATTCAGCCTACAAGGCAGAGGAACATCCCTGATAAATAGGTTGATGTTGACATCCCTACCGTAATCACAGTCAGAGTTTAGATACTTAAAACTTGCACTGGAAGCGCAAGGAGGTGAGTCAGTGGCTTCTCTGATGGAAGTATCCTCTGACAGTGCACAAGATGGATAACAAGCATGAATTCCTTCTGTGTACAAGCTGATTATCTTGAGTCTGATCAAGGGTTATTTTCAGAGGAGCTGGAGTTTCTTGGCAGGCATTTTTTAGAAGGAAAAAGGAGTTGATTTTACTGGAGGCATCACTTCTCCTAACTTTCCCAGTCACTTCTCTATAGGACACCTAATCTGGCAGAATTTCTTATGATCAGAAGATTGGGAGGAAGGGGATAATTCCTTTGATCTGAATTCTGCCAGGGCATGTATGAGTAGTTTTACAAATCAAGGACTTAAGGTTCTCATGAGAAGAGGAAGGAATTCAGCAATACCAATACTTTCACATCATTTCAATGAAGAACATGCTTGTGTTTTGCATGTTAAACGAACTTTTTCCTTGAGAAAACATACTTGTGACTCCTTTGAAGCCTTAAAAAAAAAAGGCAAATTGTTTTGTTTCTCATAATTTGTAATACAATTGTAATTTGTAATAAAATTTGTATGAAATTCATCAGTTTGAGTAAGCCACACACCTACCTGGTATAGCACTGTTTGTGGTCATGTTGAATCTGGGAGGATTTCATTAAATAAGCTACCTCCATCACTAATGCCTCGACGCCCTGCTTTACTTTCTTTTCCTACCATGGTAAAAGGCAGTGAGTTGAAGTCCCCTGGAATTGCTGTTACCTGATTCAGGCTTCTTCAACAGGAGCTTACCAGTGGTCACAAGATCCCATAATCTGTTTTTCTCTCTCATTTCAGTAACATTTATGTGCTAGTTTGGCTGTGAGCTAATTGCATTTTGTCTCAGCTTACCTTTGTTCTCACTCTCTTGCAGCTCCTGTTTCAATGGAGGTACTTGTGTGGATGGGATCAATTCCTTTACTTGCCAGTGTCCAGCAGGGTTTACAGGACCCTTCTGCCTCACGGAAATTAATGAGTGTGATTCCCATCCTTGCTTGAACAGAGGCTCTTGCGTGGACAGCCTAGGCACATACCGATGCATTTGTCCTTTGGGTTATACTGGGAAGAACTGTCAGGTGGGTGGCGTTTTCTTGCCCATTTTGCACAGAGCACTGTGGTTTGACCTGTGCAACAGCAGAAGTGACTGGGTTAGATGTGAGGTCCCAGATGTGGTAGAGTTCTGGTTCCTTCAGTTCCAGTAAGAGGTGGTTGGCTTGTTAGCCCCAGGAAAAATAAGTCCAGTGCCTCTGTCCAACAGAGCAGGTGCCCTTATTCAAAACTCTGGAAATCAAAAGTGACTGTCTGCAAGGAAGAGGAAAATACTTGGTGATTTATGAGGGCAGGTGTCATTGGAACTTTCGAGATTAGTTCTCTTCATAAATGAAAAACAGCTGTTAGCTTTGAAAATGGCTGCATTTCATTTGAAGCATAAAATTTTCCAGATTGAAAGCAGAGTCCTGTATTAAAAAAACAACCAACCAAAAAACCCCACCCCAACCCCCCCCCAAAAAACAAACCAAAAAAAAAAAAACCCACAAAAAACCACCAAAAACAAACAAAGCAAAACCAAACCAAACAAACAAAAACCCAAAAGCAAACAACGGCAAAAAGTGGTATATCAGCCTGATTAGTAGGACTTGATTTAACTGGTTTATTTTTTTACAGAGAGGTGTAGTTATTCCAGATTCATTGTAGGTTCCCCCCCTCCTAAGAAGACAGAAAATGTCTGGGGTCAGTAACTGATGTGACTGTCCTGTTCACAAGCTCAATAAAAAGCTCTAGCTTTACTTGCAGACTTAAGTTCAAGCAATTTACAGTTTTCCACAGTTAAGCCTAGGAGCTGCAAACTCATACTTTAAATGACTGACTAGTACCTATTAAAAACTTTGGCATATCACAGTGGAAACAGAATGCTGATCTATTTTTTTCAAATCAGTCTTTTTTATTTTTATTCTATGCTTATCAAAACAGCAAGAATGATTTGAGACTATTTCTAGCTTTGGAACAGTAAACACTGTGTTGGCTTCATAAGCAGTCTGAGTGCTTCTATTTAAAAAAAAAAAAAAAAAAAAAAAAAATTGTGAATGTTTTAAACTCCAGGAAATCACTACAGTTTGGTAAGAATTTTGCAGCTGTCTTTCATGCCAATGTGTCTTTGTAAAGCAGTAGGTATTAGAAGAAGCATTTTAGTGGCAGTGGGGGAGGTGCTTTTCCAGAAGTATGTTGCTAGACATTAAATTGTCAGGTCTGCTTCTAGGTATTGCTAATGGAGGAAGTGAATGCAAAGTAATGAAGTGATATGAGAAAGCAACCCCTCTGCTACCCTAATTATGCATTCTGGGCACACTGCTTAACCCTCTTCGGGAGAATTAGCATTGAGTGTGATCGTAAAGCACTGTGAAGTTCAGTAGTTCCTCTTCTGTTATGCTTGCTTCGTTTTTACTTGAGAAGCGGATTAATGTTCTTGTCCCCAAATTAAATGTTGTGGATTCTCAGGAAGTCTGCTTTATGTTTAGAGAAGCTTGATCATAAAGTATTATTCATTTTATACAAGGAATCAGGACTTTCTGAATTTTTAAGTACTATTCAAAGCTGTATTGGAGAGATTTATAGATTACAGCTACACTGTAGTTCCTGTCTTAGTGGTAAACTGGCTTGACCTAATTAGCAAAGCTAAATAAGCAGCAGAAAATCAGACAATGATTCATAAGTTATAGAATTTGCATGTAAAACAGTCAGCTAGTCATTACACATGCAGAAGCAAGAGGCTTGCTGTTTTTCTTCTTCACGCTCAACTACATGTGATAAAACTTAATTCCGAGTTTCTTTCTGGTTGCCTGTGAAAGCACAGATTTTTCTACTTTAATCTTTGTGAGGAGACAGTTTGCATCTGAAAAGCAGAGCTTTCTGCAACTGAAATTGCATTTTACAGCCAAAATTCAATACTGCTGTCTTTAAAAACCTCAAGACAGCTTGAAATCAATCAAATAGCTGTATTACTTTGAAGACTTAAGTGCTCAGAAAGGAAATGATGGTTAGTGGCTGGTTTATATTGGGTCGGACAGTTATTTTTGGTCTTCCACTTTCATGTGATGATTTACTGAGTTTTAGTCGCTTTGTTTGGAAACCATGGGTTTTTTTCAGTGTAAGCAAAGCAGTATACTTTAGCCCATCTCAGTCCATAAAACAGTTGTGGGGTTTTAGTTGAATCTCAGAAGGCAGGAAAACTCGGAGAAGTTATTAGAGCAAGTTATTAGAGCAAATGGGACCAAAAGCAGGATGGTGAACTAATGACAAAAAGGAATCACAAAGATCAAAATGTGGAATACATCTGTCATCCTCAAAAAGCAGTGAAGGTGGGGGGAATTTGGGAGAAGAAAGGACACCTATTACTGTTGAAAACTGGAAGCCTCTTACTAATGCAGAACTGGAAGCCTAGTCTGGGAGAAACTAGAATTTTCTCAAACCCAGCCAGCCAAAGATCCCTGCACAGCAAGGTGTGAGGATCAGTTTACCCTTGACATGATGCTGCCCTCTGGGGTTTACATCTCCATACATTTGCACTTTCTGAGGCATATGAGCCCTTGAGACTGTTAGTGAAGCACCTGGCTTAGACTTGGTTAATACCATCTTGTTCTTTCCAGTGCCACATGGAACCAGTTTTGCAGAGCTTCATTTGTTTGCTTGAACTAGTACTCCAGGTAGTGTTTCCTATTTACCATGTATCATGTTGTGTTTTTTCTTCTCTCCAGGCGCTTATGGACCTATGCAGCAAGTCTCCCTGTAAGAATAAAGGCACATGTGTCCAGACTGGAGTCCAGACTCGATGTGTCTGTCCATCTGGCTGGACTGGTGCTTACTGTGACGTACCCCATGTGTCATGTCAAGTGGCAGCTTCACAAAGAGGTAAATAAGTATCCTCTGTGCTTTAACTGAAAACATTTCCCTATGCGTCATTAATCTGTGCCTCCTTTCCCCATCCATGGGTGAACACAGCATGCAATGGAAATCCCAGAGAACCCTGCTTTTAGGTGGTCAATCATGATCACTTCTAAGCTAAAAAAACTCTCTGCAAGTGTGTATTTGGGAGTTGGAGGTTTCTTGATTCTCCCTGATGCAAAAAGCTGGCTACTACTATAAGCAGTATTAGAGAAGAAGAATTAAATATTTTATGAAGCCTCAGAGTTTTGATAGTGCTACTTTATGTGGACTGCCTTTTTGGAAAATACATAAGCTATTTATGCCTTTCTGCTAAATCACAGGCAAGTTTAAGGCATGTCATCCTTGTACAAGAAAGGCATCTTGTAACTCATGATCTTTCTAAGTGTTTTCACCGAGAATACTGGCACTGAGCGTACTATCTAGGTAATACCGTGGCCCTCCAAAGTAGTAATTTCCTGCTCCAGATAATGTACATGTAAAATATTTTTGTGAGTTTCTTCCTGGAAAATGGCTTGTAGCCCAGGCTGATAGACAGTATCATGCCATTTTCAGTCCAGGAAATCCAAATGAGCAGATTCAGAGTCAAAGGAGAAGCTCCCATACGTTCTGCAGCAATTCTAGGTACAAACATGGAACCTTTGTACTGCAGTAGTAGCACTTCAGATGTGTATTCACCAGCTGATGGTAAAATAATACAGCAACACAATTACTTCATGCCAGTGTTGATGCTGATTATCCAAAGTGGACAGAGCAGTGACTTCATCTGGAAGTCGATTGTGGTTCTGACCCACTGCAATTTAAAGAGTAGCTCTTCAGTTTTTGGGTTTCAACTTTTCAGTTCATTGGGTCCAGCCATGTTCATTCCTGGCTGAGCTACCACCACTAGCAGCGTGTTTTATGTGTTTGCTCACTTTGTTTAACTTTATTTCAGGAGTCTCAGTGGACCAGTTGTGCCAGCACTCTGGTCATTGCCTCAGTGTTGGAAACACGCACCACTGTCAGTGCCAGGTGGGTTACACTGGCAGTTACTGCGAGGTGCAGCTGGATGAGTGTGACTCCAGCCCCTGCCAGAATGGTGCTACCTGCCGGGATCACCTGGGTGGATACCAGTGTGAGGTAATGTGCCTTGGTTTAGTAGGAAGAGGACTAAATATTTAGAGCATTGTAATGCAAAGGAATTTTAAAAAATCAGAAACGTGTGCAAATGATAGAATAGCTTCAAAGGGGATAAAAGCAACCTGCACCCGGAAGGAAGTTTTATTTTACTGTGGCAGAAACGGTGCTCCTGAGAGGCTTTTAAGACTGAGTTGTAGATGTGATCATAAGGAAGTGTGGTTGATGGCCGTTTGAACTCCTTGCCTCTTTGGAGATGGAGTTCTTCTCTTGAAAGACTTTTTTTTTTTTTTCCTGGGTTTGTTTTGTTTTGTTTTTCTTTCCCCAGGTATGGTTTATATTAAAATATATGTAAAATGCATTAAAGGATTGTTGTATTCTCCCTATTGGATGGGCAGAGTATCCCTTGCTTTCAGGGTGGAGATGCCTTCCACTGCTTTCTGTTTCCTACAGTAAGCCATGAGATTATGGTATACCAGCCTTTCTAAGATTTTCAGAATGGTAGAACACCTTGGAAGCTCATGCCCAGAAAAAGATGAGTTTTATGTAAATCTGAATTCAGTCAAAATGACTAAGCCAGTCTTGGTGCTAATGGGTGTCAGGATTCGATCACTCTATTTTGCAGGAATAAAGTTGCTCAAATTCAAACATGCAGTGACTGGTCACATGGCCAAGTTGTGTGCTTAAGCTGGCTGGCTGTGTAGCCCTTGAAATCACTTGCAGTTGTATAGCTACAAAGGCAGTCCTAATCTGTCCCATCGAGGGCTCATTTTGTCTGGGTTAGCCTTTCTCAGATGTCTGCTAATGTATCTGTTAGGAGAGGATTATTCACATTTATTTTTATACTGGCAGTGTGTGCCTGGGTACCAGGGTGTCAACTGCGAATATGAAGTGGATGAGTGCCAATTTCAGCCCTGCCAGAATGGAGGAACATGTATAGACCTCGTCAATCATTTCAAGTGCTCCTGTCCACCAGGAACTCGGGGTATGAAGCTCAGCAATTAAGTGAATGTTACAAGAGTGATTTTTCCTTTCTGAATACTGGTTTCACGATGTAGAGTCTAAAGGGAATGCATTATTTTCTTTGAAGAATGTTCCCAAAGTGCACTGAATCCCTTGAGATACATATTTTCTCTTCAAAAATAAATTCTGCTCTTCTTTTTTTCTTTTTCCTTTTCTTTTTTTTCTTTTAAAGGAATAGGTCATGACAGTGTCCTTTGGGAATGTATGATCCATCTTTGGCAATGGGGTTGGATGAGATTACTGTTAAGTTCTCTTCCGAAATCTTTCTGTTTTGATATAGTAAATCCAAGATTTCTTTTTGGCTAAGATGCTATGAAATTGAAAACAAGCTATGGGACAAGAGGAAATGGCCTCGGGTTGTGCCAGGGGAGGTTTAAGTTGGATATTAGGAAAAATTTCTTCAGCCAAAGGGTTTTCAAGCCCTGGAACAGGCTGCCCAGGGAAAGTGGTGAAGTTGTCACCCCTGGAGGGTTTTAAGAGACATGTAGATGTGGTGTTGAGGGACATGGTTTAGTGGTGGACGTGGCAGTGCTGGTTTAACGGTTGGATTGATGATCTTGAAGGTCTCTTTCAAGCAAAATAATTCTATGACTCTATGAAATAGACAGAAAACTTGCTTGGTCCTTGCAGAATTTCCAGTGTCCTTTACTAGTTTAAATTTTGGCCCTGCATTGTCCTCTGTCTTGGAGTCTTTTGTGGAAAACAGGTTCAGTGCCTCTAGGCTAGCTTAAACTATTTCAGCAAATTTGAGCTCTTTTAATAAAAGCTCTTAAAAAAAAAAAAAAAAAGTGTCCACAGTTCTATATGGTGGTTTTCAGTATGATTCCACAGCCTATATAATGGCATGCTTCTTAAAATTTAACCTTGTTTCCCTGTTACACCTGACATGATGGCCCTGAGCTCTACCTCTGAAAATATTCAGGATTACACATTTTAGCCCATCAGTGAATACTTTCTCACTTGTCTTTTTTTCTTAAGTTTGTCATTTAAAGATCTTACATTATTCTGCATTTAATTTTTCTTTCTGAATTGTTTCATCTCAGTGTTGGCAATGTCTCCAGATGTGTGTCAGATAGAACTAAATTCTTGATTCATGAATTGAATTTAGGAAAATTTTAAAATAATTTAATCTATCTGCCTCCTGTCCATGAGTATTACCCATTCATTCCCTTTACTGTGTCTGGCAGCACATCCCCTATTTTGCATAAGTTTGCATATATTTAATCATAAATTAAATGAAGCAGTTCTTCATGTATTGTTCTTAATGTGGTCCTCCAGTTAAAAAAAAAAAACTAAAAAACCAAAACAAAACAAAAACCCCAAACAAACAAACAAAACCACCAAAAAAAACCCACACACAAAAAAAAAACAACCCCAAAAACACCCCCAACAAAAGTTACTTCTTATCTCTCTACATCAGAGTGTGTATTTTGTACAAAATTCTGCACTGACATAATATCTGTGTTGTACTAAAGCATCCATCCTCTGAGAGATTCTGAAAGCATTGCTTTTGATTCTTCAGCCTTTATTTGTTGAGATTAATTACTTTATTGGATGTGACAATTTTTATTTTTGTAAATGAAAGGGATTAGAGAAGATTAATACAGTTACTTAAGATGTTAAGATTTAGCTTTTGTCCTTGGCCTGGTTTGAATTGAACACTTAGCCTCCACGTTCAGGTGAATGACTTGACTTGCTTTGGATGAATCAACTGTATGAACAGACAAAACTACTTGCTTGACTTACCCTCTCTGTCCCCTTCTGTCTGTTACACTGGGTGGTGAAGGCAGAACCAGTAACAGACATCACCCCTTGAAAAGGAACCCAGTAGGGAGAGGGAGAAACTGCCATTTGTTGCCAGTGTTGAGAGTGTGCCAGTGTAGGTCCCCAGAAACCAAACGTCAGGAATGGCGTGCTGGCCAGGAATACATCTTTTAGCAAGCTAAACTGAATGCATCTTTTTTTCATTTTGTGTTTTCAATTATGCCCTTAAATTAAGTGAAGTGTGAAAGCTGCTAAATACCTGTATGACCTACCATTGAGAACAGCCTGGATCTAAACCGCGTGTGCCCCAGGTCTGGTCTGAGGCTGGCTGGCTGCATGGGGTATGGATTGCATGAAGCTGGGATCATTACCTGTTTATATCTGGGACTGTGAGTGACATGGTCTGAAAACTTGATGAGCAGTATAGGAAATGAGGTCGTGACACCCTGTCTTCAAATTGTTAACTTTTACTGTCTTGACAGGCCGTTTCTGTGAGGAGAACGTCGATGACTGTGTTTCAGACTCAGGAGTACCCCGCTGCTTTAACGGAGGACAGTGCATTGACCAGATTGGGGGCTACAGCTGTGTTTGTCTCCCAGGCTTTGCAGGCGAGCGATGTGAGGGAGATATCAATGAATGCCTCTCTAATCCTTGTAACCCTCGTGGAAGTCTGGACTGTGTTCAGCTGATAAATGATTATACATGCGTCTGTCGTAGTGCTTTTACCGGTGAGTAGTTGTAAACATGCTTCCAATTTCAGGGTAGTATCTTGAAAAATGGTCATTCTTGCCCTTTCTGGAAGTCACGTTACCTAGTTGCTTCCCTTTACAATATCTGATTGTTTCTCTATATCTTGTTTCAGATTTTAGACTAACCTTTCTTCTAAACCTTCTAAGAAATTTGACTTCTAGAGCTGTCTTAGACAAAGGAATCCCCTGAGGCACTTGGTGGCCAGGATTTTTTTCCTGTGGTACTTTCCCTCCTTCATAATTTCACATTTCTAATACCGTAAGTGTAACTGTCCATGTTTCAGCTTCTCCATGGGTCTTCCTTTTGCAAGGCTGCATAAGAAATTTCTCTGTAAATCAGTGTTGTGGTATCTGTAATTAGCTTTTGGCCTCCTTTTCTACTCCTGGCTCCCTTTCTCCCTTATGTTAGTGATGTGGTCAGGATGGAATATTCTGTGCAGAGACAGACTGTACATTCCTAGCTTAGTGATGTGAGCCTTCCACAATCCAACCTTGAATCACAACATCGCAAGGATTTCACACTGTGCAAACTTAATGTCTCACTCTCTAGATCTCTTCTTTGTTAGTATCGTTGCTGTTCTGCTTTCTGCCTCCCACTGGGCATAAGTTTGGGCTAATAGTCTCCAGATGTGTCTTAACTTCCAGCTTCCCAGTTTCCATGTCAGTTTAATTTTCTAATGTATTCAGTTTTCCTCTGTTAAAACCTTTTACTTTCCCTTACTAGTGACCTTCTCTGCGTGCTTTACCAATATTTTTAGTTGTCTTTTTTTTTTCTGAAAATATAAAGATGCTGTGATTTTCCACTAAATTTGTGACTGTCAAATGCAAGAAATCGGAGACATACATATGAAGAACTCGCGTATTAGTTTTTGAATGCATCACCTAGACTGACAAAAGAAGTTCCTAAAAGAGTGACATATGAAGGAGGCAGAGCCAGTCTAGCTAGTGGGACACCAGAGCAAGTCATCAGACTTATATTTAAGCCTGTCTGTTAAGCTTGCTTTTATGAATTGTGCCTCATGTTGCTTCTGGCTCTCATGGAAGTACTGCTGGAACTTGCACTGTGGGGAGTGCAGACCTACAGCACCCTAGGAGGAACAGGGAGGGCTGCTGTGTCTCAGACATGGAATCTGTCTGGAAATGTTAGGCACAGAGAGGGGAGCATGCTTCCTCCTCTAGTCATTTGTCTTCTGTGAATTCCACATTGACCCTTCTGCCTGGGAGGGGACAGGGTGGCTTTGCTGTGGTTTGTGACTGATACAATGCCAGGACTCCGTGGGCCATCCTGCCCTGTCTGCTCCTGTCTGTGAGCAGTCAGTCTTGTCTGCACATGTATGGAGACTTCTGTTAATGTTTTCGTAGGGGGTCCAAGTCATGATTAGCTCATCCTCATCTTTTTTAAGTCTGATGTCAGAGTTAGACTCTGGGAGTAAATACCAGTCAGTGCAGTAATACCTCTGTCTAGCTGATTAGTCTGAGGACAGTCCACTGTCTTGTCCTATTCACTTACGTTGCATCTGATCCTGAGGGTTGTTCTTTCATGGTTAGAGTGTGACTTGCCTTTGAAGTCAGCGAGCATCTCCCAGAAAGTAAAGATGTCTTAGGAACTCCCAAATTGATGTGGTACAGCCTCTGTGCCTGGGTAAGTTGGGGGTGACAACAGCAAATTCTTTGTGCTGGGTTGCTTGCATTCCTGAGGAGGCAGATGAGGTGGGCTGTCTCTAAACACACATTGTGGATTCTGGGGTTGTGTCTTCTCTACCACTACTTAGGCAGCTACGGAGAGGGCATGAATTATCTGAGGAGACATTTCCCACCTGTTCTGAGGGGAAGATCTCACTGGAGTGTTTGTCTCGTTGGCTGTTCCTTGGAGTGTTTTGCTTTGTGATAACTCTTTCATGTGCACACATACATTTCTCTGCTCTCTTCTCCCCATGTGCCTACATGACAGGTCGTCACTGTGAGAGTGTAATAGATGTGTGTCCCCGGAAGCCTTGTCAGAACGGAGGTACCTGCGCCGTTGCCAGCAATATGCCAGATGGGTTCATCTGCCAGTGTCCTGCGGTAAGCACTGTCTCCTGAAACTAGATTGCCCGGCTCGGCTGTAGAGTTCTCTGGCTACAGTCTCATTAGTTTCACTGGTCCACTGTAGGTGGTTATCTTTTCTGCACTCCTTGCAAAGCTGTGTCCTTGGACACTCTTTACGCATGTCCTTTAGTTTTTCTGCTTAGCTGGGAAGCCCAGGGCTTCCAGGTGCCCTAGGAGAGTGATGCTGCCTGTTGTTACCCCAACTGATACTGCTGTCAAGGCAGGATAGCTGGCTTTTCTATCCTAAACCTAGCATTAAATTTTGCCTTTTTCTTTTCTTTTTTTTTTTTTTTTTTTTTTTCCCCTATCCTGTGTTCTCTCTGCTTACTGCAAGATTTCCCTTTTTCATGGCTCTTCAAAGTCCATTCCAAAATGCAGTGGAGCCTTGTAAGTTCCTAGTTTATCTCTGAGGCTAAATCAGAAAACCTTAGCTCCTGTCATGAGGCTAGAGGAGTCACAGGGGAGAAAGTCTTTACACATGAAACCTTGGAATATTGAATAATAAGTTTGTGAGCTTCATTGTTTTGCATTTTTTTTTTTTTTTTCCCCCCCCCCTCATAGGGTTATTCTGGAGCAAAATGTGAGTTCAGCAGTCACAGTACTTGTGGACAAGTGAAATGCAAGAAGGGGGAGCAGTGCATCCAGACATCTTCTGGTCCACGATGCTACTGCCCTAAGCTGTCACTGGGAGAGGAATGCCAGACAAACACGGGTTGTGCCAGTGCCCCCTGCCAGAATGGTGGAAGCTGCCACCCTTATTCTCAGCCTCCATACTATTATTGTCAGTGCCCCGTTCACACCCAAGGCAGCCAGTGTGAGCAGCCTGTAACTTTCAGCCCAGAGCCCCGAGGATGTTTGGATTCCCAATGTGCGGAAAAAGCAAAAGATGGCTATTGTGATGAAGATTGTAACACTCATGCCTGCCAGTGGGATGGAGGTGACTGCTCCCTGACAATGGAAGATCCTTGGGCCAACTGCTCCTCTTCATTGCGCTGCTGGATGCTTTTCAATGGACAGTGCGATGAGTTCTGCAACACACCCGAGTGCCTGTTTGACAACTTCGAATGTCAGCAGAACAGCAAAATGTGCAAGTAAGGCTTGGTCCTGAGAACAGTTTCTCTGAGTCACTGATACATCTCCTGCTAGCGCTATCAGTAGTTGGGATGCTTCATGCCTGCTGCTCCCATCCCTTCCATTGTTTCTTTTGCTGCTGGTCCTTGCTCTTGCTGAAAGTTTGACATCGAGGAGTTTCTGCTGCTTTCTGTACTTTTTTTCTATTTTTAAACAAAGTTTTGGAATTTGTATGCTATGAACCGAGTTGCCAGCCTGAGCAATGGTAGTGTATTAACCTGCAGATGGATGTGCCCCGCTTTCTGGGGAAATACAAATAGAAGGTTTTTCACCTTGTACTAGGTTTTAACAGTCCTGCCTCCTGTCCTGAATCTCACTCCATACCAGCAATACCTGTATTTTTATCCCAGCTGTATTTGCTACCTCTGAATGTGTTACCCAGCTTACTTGTTGTGGTACTGCTCTCTCTTCAGTTATTTGTGATAAATGCTACAGCTTTGCTGTGATGTTATAACCTTAAGTAAACAGAATAAGCTGTTCTGTTCCCCTGGTACCGGAATTGAGCCATGTGTTCTTGGGGTGTTCTGTGCGTCCTGCTTCCATACTGCCAGGTTGCAAGCTTATCTGGGGATTATATTTATTCTCCTTGTATGTTGAATATGAGTGTTATTTTACCTCAAATGATGATGAAGAGTGTAAAGCCTTGGCCCCTAGACCGCAGGTATACTGTACAGAATGTGTACGTCCTATCTGCTGACTGTAACCCTTTTGCTGTTCTAGGTATGACAAGTATTGTGCAGATCACTACGCAGATGGCCGCTGTGACCAGGGCTGTAATAGCGAGGAGTGTGGCTGGGATGGTCTGGACTGTGCTGGTGACAAAGCTGAGAAGCTGGCAGAAGGAACCCTGATCATTGTGGTCTTGATGCCCCCTGAGGAGCTGCTGGGTGATGTTCGCAGCTTCTTGCGCACTCTGGGAACTCTCCTGCACACCAATCTGAGAATCAAGCTGGACTCCCAGGGAAACCCCATGGTATTCCCATACTACGGGGAGAGATCAGCAGCACGGAGTCGGAGATCACTTGTGGTTGTTCGAAAGCACAGAGAGCTAGAGCAAGAGGTCATTGGGTGAGCAGATGCTTTTGTGTTCCTCTGGTTTTGTTATGCTGATATCTCTTTCTTGGAGGTGTATGGGGCATTCTGACCTCCTAGGGCTGGAGTCTGTTTTTGGGGGGGTTTTTTGTGTGTTTTTGTTTGTGGGTTGTTGGTTTGGGTTTTTTTTAATGGGGAAATGTAAAGCTATTGCAACTGCCAAATTTAGTGCAGGGCTGGAAAGATTTACTTAAAAGGCTGCAGTTTAACCTAGTGCTTTGGCAAAAGTTTCTGTTGCTGACTCTTACTGTGTCTCTGCAGCACCAGGGTGTTCCTAGAGATTGACAACCGTCAGTGTGCAGAAGATTCAGAGCAATGCTTTCAGAACACAGAAGCTGCCGCAGCTCTCTTAGCTGCTCAGGCCATCAAGGGCATGTTGCCCTATCCTTTTGTGTCTGTCCAGAGTAAGTAATTGCAGAGGAAAAATTGCTTGTGGAGGAAGGCAGTCACCAAACTTGGGCTGGCAGAATTCATGCTGAGACTATTGATCGTCATCTTAACGTCTCACTGTTCAGTATGGTTTCTGGGAGCTAACTGACTTATCCCCAGTTCTAGAAGTAGATATGTGCAATACTCCGCTCTGAGGGAGCGTCTGGATTGTAAGGCAGAGTGTTTGTTTGGAGCCTAGTCATTTTAATACCTGTAGAAACAGTAATCTCTTGTGTGCTGCACACTGCTGTGATCTTGTCTGCACTAAAAACCATTCATGTGTAAGTCATGAATTCAGTGGAAAAGGTGCCATTAGAGAGAAAGGGTAGGAGTGTTTTCTCCTCTGGCAATGTAATTCCTTTGATTTCTGCTGTCCTCTCCCTCAGTCTGAGATTCATTTGCAGCCTCATACTAGATCAGTAATATCCCTATCCCTATTTGGGTCGTGCTCATATCTTTATGTAGATCAGCTCTCTTTACACTGATTCAGGGTGGCTGTCTTCAGCCATCAGGACACTTGAGGAAAGGAGCAAGATCTTCAGTTCAGCAGTCATATAATCTAAAAACTATTTTGAGAAACAAGATCAAGGGAAGACAGAAAAACAGAATGTATTCTTACAACAGCTGTAGCAGAGCCTAAACTACCTCAAGCTCTTTGCTGTAATGCACCACGTGTAGAGACAATACATTCTCCATGCAGAAAACTCTGAGTGAGAAAATAAAGCATGTAGATTGAAGATTGTTGTTTCTCTGCTTTGTTAATCTCATTGTATTTTAACTGAAATTTTTAGGTGAACCCTTGTTACCACCGAAGACCCAGTTGCTTTACCTACTAGCTGTGGCAGCTTTGATCATCCTCTTAATCCTTCTTTTGGGTGTGATGATGGCAAAGCGTAAACGCAAACATGGTTCACTGTGGCTCCCAGAGGGCTTTATTCTGCGCAGGGATCCTAGTAATCATAAGCGCAGAGAGCCAGTTGGGGAAGATGCTGTTGGACTCAAGTAAGTTTGCATTTAGGCCACTGGCAGTGTGTTTGTTAGTGTGCTAGAGGATTTTGAGAATGTGATGTATAAATCTTGCATTAAAGTAACTTAATTCCATAGAGAAAGCTGCCCCTTTAGCCGGAACATTTTAGGCTATTTCTCTAAATTTAAATTGATGAGCTTTAGACAGAAGAACTTTAATTTATGAAATGCTAGTAAGGAGTATGATCTCATGGTTATGTTTAGTTTTCTGATAGTCTGTTCAGTTCAGCAGTTGGGTACTGTTTGCGTAATTTCCTCCTGGAATAGGTGAGACATTTTTAGGTTGATAGGTGGCAATGATCTTTTAATATACATGGCTCAATGCATTAAAGACACAACTCGGAAATAATGGAAAGCTTCAAAAGAATAATCCCATTTATGCAGTTTTGACTTTCCACTGAATTAACCAGGTTTGCTGTTCAAAATGCATTTAATGCCACTGTTGGCTGCCTGAGATTTCTAATTTCTTGGACCCTCTGTTTCCGTACCAAACTTGCAACCATCCCATCCTTAGTCTCTTCAGGCTAGTGTAAGTAGCAGTAGTAGCACCTGGTCAGCATGCAGTGATGTGTTTTTCTTGTTTGTTAGAAATCTGTCAGTCCAGATACCAGAGGGTAACCTGGCAGATTCTGGACCAACTGAACACTGGGCAGGTGATGGTGGACCTCAGCCAAAAAGAGCAAAGGTAAGGAGCTCCAATACATGAATATTGCATGCTTACCACTGAAACCACTGCTGAGGAAAACAGCTGCATTAACTTCCAGAGCACACCCCTTGTTCAACCCTCCCATTGCTTAGGGGCTTAGCTAATGATATTTGAGGAGCAGACCCTCAGGTTAGCATTCCCACCACATGCCAGTGGAGAAGCCAGGTCACTGTTGTTCCAGTGTCCCCTCCCTACCCAGGCAGTGCTGCATCAAAAGGAAGAGAAGGTTAACAGTGGTGTAATGTATTGCAGTTCAGGCCTGATAACATATGGCAGGAGTGTGGAAGGTGAAAATGCCAAGCAGAGGTAAATGGAGACTGTCACTGGCTTAAAACAAACCAACCAACCCCTCCAAATCAAACAAATAAAAAAGCCAACCCCCCCCCAGCAAAATTAAGAAAACCACAAGTACTTTCAGTGTCTTTCATCACTTGATGAGTATTTGCTTATTTCCTGTGGTCAGGCTGAGGATCAAGCCTTGCTCCCAGAAGGTGATGAGCAGATAGATCAGCGCCAGTGGACACAGCAGCACCTGGAGGCAGCAGATGTCTGTGGGAGCACATCACTAGCCCTTACACCACCTCAGGCAGATCAAGAAGTGGATGTTCTGGATGTCAATGTCAGAGGGCCAGGTCAGTAATCTTGATTGTCCATGTGTTCTGCCAACCACTGACCTTCCCTGTCTGCAGTGGCTGGGACTGCTAACGTTTAAAAATTTTGTAGAGTATGCAGGGACACCAGCAGAACCTTTATGGTACTCGAGGAAAGCTCATGTGCGCTACAGAAAAGAAAGGTGGATTAGATTGTGGTCTGTAGCACATGGAATATCATGTAACCAGGAGAAAAAGTTCACTTAGCAAGCACCTATAGGAGCTATGGCTATAGAATCTCCTTTATAACAACATGTGCCTAAAAGGTACTGTCAGAATGCCATTGGGGCAGACATTCGGAGTGCCTAGTTGTGCTGGAAATAACCCCCAGCTTCTCCAGCTGGATCATTGCAGAGATTTGTGGCAGGCTTCTTCACTAAGGATCAACTTAGCAGGATTTATACCTGTGGTGTCTGTTGTCTAGGGTGGTAGCAAGGATGGCCTTTTCTTGAGTCAGATGACTTCTGGCAGACAGTATATATACCCAGATAGGCAGTGTGTGACACTGCTGGAACAGAGCAGCAATGCAGCAAGCTTGTTAATGATACTTTTTTTTTTTTTTTTAATTCACTGATTTATGTACTCAGTTTATAAATGAGTTGTTCACTGTAACACAACTGTCTGGAAGGATGTTCTTTAACACACACACATGCACACTGCTCTTGCTCTCTTTTGGTCTCAGATGACTGGATGCAGGAAGAATGCTCTGCTGCTTTTTCTAAGTGTAGCACTAAGGCTGTATAACCTGGTAAGGGACTGGGTGGGTCATCTGGTAATTCTGATAATTGGAGAGAGTTGACCAAGAACTTTATCCTGGTTGGAAGAGCTGCAAGCACTCGTGTTTGTATGTGGAGAGGTAATTCTGATGATATTGCTGCAATTGCTTTTTATTGGATTTTTGTGGGAATATTTCCATGCAGTTTAATGATGACTGGACCCATTCTCTCAGTTCCCTTCTATTGTCTTTTCTGCTCGTTGACCCATTAGCTCTCCCAAATGCAAAGCACAGGGAAGGAGGGTTTTCTGTGTAATGAGTGTGAGAACATAATCCGTCAGTTTCTGCCAAATTTAAGCTTTTCTTTATTTCCCCTATTGAAGCTTCAAGTTGTGTGGCAGGGTAGAAGCTTTCCAAGTGCAGGCAGTAATGTTCTTAAGACTTCACACTGCTTATTTTCACATCAACTCAAAGCTTTGTCCAGCAGTAGCAATGGAATAATACTGACCTGTGAGTTGCTTTCCTGCTGTTCAGATGCAACTGTGAAGCCTGTAGCAAGCTGCTGTAAGCTATCCCCCTCTGTGGCGTCAGAAGCAAGTGGCTGAGTTACTGTTAGGGGAAGAAATTTAGAAGTCTGAGAAGTTTTGGAGTAGTGTGCTACTAAGGAAGGGCGGGATTCACAGAATTATTTAGGTTGGAAGAGACCTTTAAGATCATCAAGTGCAACCATTAACCCAGCACTGCGAGGTCACCACTGAACTGTGTCCCTCAGCACCACATCTACACATCTGTTAAATCCCTCCAGGGATGGGGACTCCACCAGTTCCCTGGGCAGCCTGTTCCAGGGTTTCATAACCCTTTCTGTGAAAAAGGTTTTCCTGATATCCAACCTAAACTTTCCCTGGTGCAACTTGAGGCCCTTTCCTCTTGTCCTATTGCTTGTTACTCAGAGGAAGAGATGGACCCTGAACTTGCTGCAGCCTCCTTCCAGGTAGTTGTAGAGAGCGATAAGGTCTCCCCAGAGCCTCCTTTTCTCTGGCCAAACAACCCCAGTTCCCTCAGCCACTCCTCACAGTTAGTGTAGCTATTCATCCACCCTGGCCACCTTCCTCTTCCTTTGCAGGCTGAGGGAAGAAACAGGTGCTTGGGAGAGGCAGTTCATCTTTGTCTCAAGCAGCAGTCTACTGAAGGTTGGATGGCTCACACTCCAGTAATGCTTCGCTGCCCATAATTTCAAAGGGTGTTGAGGCTGACTGACTTGGGCACAGGTGTCTGGGCTGGAGCCATGTGGAGCTGGGTGAGTTAGATCCTGGCCACAGGTCCAGGTGGCAGGTAGAACAGTAGACATCCTTTTCTAGAGAGAGGAAAGGCAAGTTTTGTGCTCTTGCAGCCCAGAAAGCCAATCGTATCCTGGGCTGCATCAAGAGAAGTGTGGCCAGCAGGTCGAGGGAGGTGATTCTCCCCCTTTACTCCACTCTCGTGAGACCTCACCTGGAGTACTGCATCCAGTTCTGGAAGAAAGAAAGATATGGATGTTCTGGAACGTGTCCAGAGAAGGGCCACAAGGATGATCAAGAGGCTGGAGCACCTCTCCTATGAGGACAGACTGAGAGAGTTGGGATTGTGCAGTCTGGAGAAGAGAAGGCTCCGGGGAGACCTCATTGTGGCCTCCCAGTATCTTAAGGGGGCTACAAGAAAGCTGGGGAGGGACTTTTTAGGCTGTCAGGCAGCGATAGGACGAGAGGGAATGGATTAAAACTAGAGAGAGGTCGATTCAGGTCAGACATTAGGAAGAATTTCCTCACCATGAGGGTGGTGAGACACTGGAACAGGTTGCCCAGAGAGGTGGTGGAGGCCCCATCCTTAGAAGTTTTTAAGACGGGGCTGGATGGGGCTCTGAGCAACCTGCTCTAGTGGGAGGTGTCCCTGCCATTGGCATGGGGGTTGGAACTAGATGAGGTCCCTTCCAACCCTGACAATTCTATGATTCTATGATTTTAAGTTGAAGCACCTTGGTGTACTAAGTGGTTGTTCCCTCTCTTAACCCAGCACCTTTGCAGTCTTCTGAGTTTAGGGGGATCTGAGAGGTCCAGTCTCCCACAGAAGTATTGCCTAGAGAGTTTGCTGGGTTTTCAGCATCCCAGCATTTAGTTATACTGTGCCTGTTTGAGTCCTTCATTTGTACCTCTCTGGTGAACTTCTGGCTTTACCATCTTGCTCTGAATTTTACATTTGCTCGGGGACTGATTTTTTATCAAATGCTGTTGTCACCATTGTCTCCCCATGCTATTCTTTCTCTGTGTCACCCAGAATGGTGAGGACATTCTTTTCACTGGAGTTATTGTGAGTATGTAACCAGGGTAATGCAATTATAGGCATAACTGGTAACACCACCTATAATTAAAACTGATTAACAGTCCCTATTATATGCCCCTCTTTTTCAGTCACTAAAACTTCAGTGGTTCACACTGGAATTTTCCATGCTGTGTGTCTGCCTCCAGCTGGATCCTTTTGGGTTCTTTTGCAGCTATTTCAGAGAACATGCTGGAAGGAGGAAAAAAGACATTGTGTCCACAGCTTTGCTTTTTTTTTTTTTTCCTAGTAGTCCATCAAGCACTTAATTGTGACAGTCTGGCTGGATGTGCTTTATGCTAGCCTCATAAAACTACCCATGTGTTGCCAACTTACAAAGCTCTGAAAAGAGCTGCAGATACCTGAGAGACTTATTGGAGGGTGGCAGCTATTTTTTTCAAGGAATTCACGCATACTAGAGCTGTGTCTGGGTGGAGCCATGATCCATCCAGAACCACCACAGTGACTGAGCAAGCAGGACCTTTCCTGCAAGTGTTTTTCCAGGGCTGTAGTGCTGGAGAGAAGGAAGGTTCATTTCTGTGCTCCGTCTCTCTGCTCTTTGTGTCAGGCCAGCACCAAGGAGCCCACAGCCTGACTGGAATACTGAGAAGTGTTCATTTGGGACAAGGAAGCAGAGCCAGCAGTGGGAGGGAGAAGCACAAAAGGAAGTGTAGCCTTAGACAGCAGGCCAGAGGGTCTATAGACAGGACTGGATTTTGGAACTGAACCCAGGCCCATACGTCAACACTTTGCTGTGATCCAACAAATCCTGAGAAAGTCGCTGGGCGAAAGCCTGTGTGCCCTGTGGTTCGGAGCCACTAGGAGGAGTGTGGGAGCTGCTGCTGCCAGCCTGGCCACAGCCCTCCCCTCTGCCTCTGCTCCACACGGCACCCTGTGGCAGAACAGCAGGCTTCTGGGAAGCTTTGGAACAGCCCTAAAAGAGAGAGAGGAAAGCTGGGTGATCAGAAGCTGGGAAATGGGAGCAGGGTGCTAGATCTCTGTATATTACTTCAAAAGGAGATCATCACCTTGTTCATCGGCACAGAATCCTTATTCTGCCATGTGGCTTTCTGCAGGGCTCACGCACTTCATTCAGTGCAGATAGTGCACTGAAGATGGAGTTGTGCAGTCAGGGAAGCTGAAAGTCCCCTGCATGTCCATGGAATAAATTGGTTAGTTGCTGAAAGACTGTCTTGAATTTCTGCTAGTGAGCCACAGTGGAGAAGCAAAATTTGTGTTCACCTTTGCAGAGCTCCAGTGGGGCACTTAACACAGAGGGATTCATTCCTGCTGCCATCTTAGTCCCGCTTACTTTCTAGGTGCCTGTGATGTGTGTGGAGTAAAGCAGTAAAGCCAGTAAGTGAGCATTGGCATCTACAGTTGAAGTGTTTGGTTTTAGGCAGTGACTATCTTGTAACATTCAGAGTCTGCTGAAACTGAAGGACTTGGCATTTGATGCACTGACGAATATATGTGGAGGTGTTTTGATTACATTGTGTCTAGGGGAGCATTAGCACAGGCGAAGAATCAGCAGCGTGAGCTAGTCCTCCTGAATCACCCTTCTGATCAGCAGAGAGAGGGAGGGAGATTTGTCCGAGTGAGTAAGTTAACTTAGAGGTTTTGGGGAGCCTTTCTCCTTCCAGTGACAATGCAATGATCCTGGTTGGGTGAATGTGAAGTTAGCCTTTGTGGATGTCCCATCAGCGTGAGCCCCGTCACTGGACACTGGTGGAGACACACAAGCACAGTATCTTCCAAAGCACTCAAAACTGTGAGAGAATTGCAGCAATTTATATCTTTGGGCAGTCTGTGCTGCGATGGAGGGGTGCGTGGGGAGCAAGGCATTGTGTGTGTGTAGGATATTACTGGTACACCAGTGATATTTACTGGATTAGACCCTGTTCCGTGGTCCCTTCTTACATGATGTACTTCTGTGAAAGTACAGCACGTGCTTGATCAGTTTGTTTAGGGCTTTGGTCATGGACAGTATTAAAAGCAAGGTGAGGTTGGTTCAGTCATCCTGAGGCATTTTTCAGCTTTGAGTGCTTGGTTGTCAAAACTTCAGGGTCATTGACATGAAGATGTGTGTAATAGATGGGAAAGCTTTTGTTTGCATTTCATTTCAGGTTAATACCTGCAAAATGCCACCAATAATCGGTGGGTAATTGTCCAATAATTTTTCTCTGTCAATTGTTTGGTTTTTTCCCCAGGTATGTGATTAAAACATTCACATGAGTAGTTCTACTTAGTCATCTAAGTCTTTAATTTTTTATAGTCCTTGCTTCTCTCTAGGAATTTAGTTAGCCTTTACATTTTGAGGAAGTTTTCCACTTTAGGAGCAAACCTTATTTGTTTTTTAATGATCTTGCTTATTTGGGAAGTATCTTAAGTTCTGCTGGGGTTGTAGTAGGCATTACAGTCCTGCTTGGAAGGAAAACTGCTTGCTAACTCTGGGCTTTAAGACCAGAGAACAGGTCTGGGTTAAAGTGACTGGAGGGATTGTCTGTAGCTATAGGTGATTGTGCTGGTTTTAGCTGAGGGCACCAGCACAGTGCTGAAGGGTAGAGAACGGTGAGAGGGTTTCCTTTCCTTTGTGGTCTCGTTCAAGTTACTATGATACCATCTCTTCTGTTGCAGATGGATGTACTCCACTTATGTTGGCATCTCTGCGTGTGGGTGGCTCTGATATCAGCGAGGATGATGAAGATGCAGAAGATTCCTCAGCAAATATAATAACAGATTTGATCTATCAAGGTGCCAACCTGCAGGCCCAGACAGACCGCACTGGGGAGATGGCACTGCACTTAGCAGCCCGGTACTCCAGAGCAGATGCTGCGAAGCGTTTGCTGGATGCTGGTGCAGATGCCAATGCACGGGACAACATGGGACGGACCCCCCTGCATGCAGCTGTAGCGGCTGACGCCCAGGGTGTCTTCCAGGTACAGCAATTAAGAACTCCTTTTAGAGTAGCTGTGCTCTGTTAATCACATGAGCCTGCCCTAGCTGCACTCTGTTGGCTCACAGCCTTACTCTTATGCCTTCCACAGTGTGATGGCCAGGAGAAACTATTTTTTACATCCAGGTTCCTCACGTACATAGCTTGAACAACTCAGCATGCATGAATCGTCTGGCGTGTTATTTGGTTTGCCTCTGTCACCTATTATCTGTATCCTTGCATAGCAGTGCTCAGGCTGCCTTTTCGTTATAAAGCTTCTCCTGAGTGTCTTCCAAATCCTCAGTTTTGGTCTGTAGCAGTATTGAAAAAAAATAAAAAATAAAAAAATCTGTCTTCCTCTGTTGTCCAGATCCTGATCCGTAACAGAGTGACAGACTTGGATGCTCGCATGAATGATGGAACCACCCCGTTAATTCTGGCTGCACGGCTGGCTGTGGAAGGAATGGTGGCTGAGCTAATTAATTGCCAGGCAGATGTGAATGCTGTAGATGACCACGGTAATGTGAACTCAGTGTACTGGGCTGGGCAAATACTTGTCATGGTGCAAGCAAGGAGGGCTGGGCTTCTGCTTTCCTGGAGTGTGGGCAGGTTGTAAATTTTGTAGCTTAATCAGATGCTGGACTCTCCTGCAGAGGTCCTCCTAGCTGTAATAGACTGCTGGCTGCAGCACAGTGGCTTAGTTAGAAAGTCCTGGAAGAGAAGCAGAAGAACGATGGGGTTACATATGCTGCAATTTTCTGGACTGCAGACATGACTCTGTGGATAGATTATTTAAAAAATAAAATAATCCCAGAGCAAGTATTGAAGGTCCCATCTTGGTAACACAGAGGTATGTCACAGCAGGGTGAGCGTTCCAAAGTGTAAATGGGACTTCAGGACATGTTCACATGCTGTGAGCTGCACTGCAGTGGCTTTCTTCCCTCAGTGTACTCTGTCCATCTTGGTGCTTTAGAAAATAGTTCCTTGGTTTGTTACTGAAGTTGTTGGGTTTCCCTGCAGGTAAATCTGCTCTTCACTGGGCTGCTGCTGTCAACAATGTGGAAGCAACACTAGTGCTGCTGAAGAATGGAGCCAACAGAGACATGCAGGATAACAAGGTACAGCTTGGGTGTGCTCAGCATGGCTGTGCTTCCTAACTTGTATCTCTTTGCTGTCGGTAGTGAACTAAGGTCAGATTTTATAGACTGGGGGCTCAGTGCATGTGTTCCAACCCCAGAGTGTGACTGGAACTCTCCCCAGGTGCTGGCTATCTTGTAGGGTTTCTGTTATGGGAGAGCAGTTCTCTTCCATGTTTGGCCAAGTCCAGGGCATCAGTGCTGTCCTGCTTTTCTTGCAGAAAAAGAGAGCAATACATAGTCAGAGGTGTGCAAGAGCACCAGGGTCAAATGCTGCTGGTGTCAAGCAGCTGGTTTCCAGTTGCCAGAGAGATCTGGCAGCATGGCAGCAGTTGTCACATTTCCAGGGATCTCAGTGGGTGTGGGGGAGAAGCCCCTATGTTTGAAAGACAGTCTGCACTGTACAGGTCTCCTGTAGCTTCACTGTTAGTTTTTGCTGTGGCTTAGTCATTGATTTCTTTCCTCTGCCTTGGGTTTCTTTTTTGGATTATTGTGTATTGATCAGTGGATTTTAGAACTACCAACAAGCTTCAGTTCTTTACCGAGCCAGTTTAGTCCTTTGTACCTTTTCCTCATGGGGGACAATGGGAGGGGAGGCACCATGTGCTTTCACAGTTTCTCCAAGGACCCATAGCAGGAGAGTGCACATCCTGGTGGGATAGTTAAGCCAATGTGCTCCACTGCCCTGTAGGAAATCATCTCCTGTAATCTGCCTTTTTGATGGGCACCTCTCAGGGTGGGTTGTTTTTGGAGACAGTGTGATACTGCATGAAGCAGGGCTTCCAAGGTTTGGCTGCACCATTCAGGGAGTGTTAGCTGCAGGTCAGACCCCGAGAGCAAAGCCGCTAAAGTACTGTCTGTGTTTTCAGGAAGAGACGCCGCTTTTCCTTGCTGCTCGGGAAGGCAGTTTTGAAGCGGCTAAAATCTTGCTGGATCATTTTGCCAATCGAGACATCACAGACCACATGGACCGTCTGCCCCGAGATGTGGCCCAGGACCGGATGCACCATGACATTGTGCAGCTCCTCAATGAGTACAACGTGGCGCACAGCCCCGCTGGGCACCCTAGTGCCATGCTCAACTCTGCCCTCTCCCCGGTCATCTGTGGCCCCAATAGGTCCTTCCTCAACCTGAAGCATGCTTCGTTAAGCAAGAAGTCACGAAAACCGAATGCCAAAGGCATCATGCCCACAAACCTCACCAAAGATGCAAAGAGGAGGAGGAAGAAGTCCCTCAGTGAGAGCAAAGGGCAGTTTTCAGAGAGCTCAGTGACCCTGTCACCAGTTGATTCCCTGGAGTCACCCCATGCTTTTGCATCCGAGCCAACATCCTCTCCTGTGATGCCGTCACCAGGGGTGTTACACTCGTCACCCAGCTCGCTGCTGACTGCTCCGTCAGTGCAGGCAGCACACACCATGTCCTTCACCAACCTCCACGAGATGCAGCCCTTGGGACGCGGATCCAGCACGGTGCTTCCATCCGTCAGCCAGCTGCTGCCACAGCACAGAACCACCCCTCCGAACAGCGGGCTTGGCAGGCTCCGGCCAGCCAATGTTTCCACCGAGTGGATGAACCGCATGGAGGTGAACGAGTCCCAGTACAACGAGATGTTTGGCATGGTGCCACAGGTGATGCATTCACACCCCAGTGTTTCTCAGCAGAGTGGTTTGGTTCAAGCAGATACAAAGCACATGGGAGTGTCCAGGGAGTCTCTGCCCCCTATCATGACTTTCCAGCTGGTTCCCAAGGGTGGCATAAACCAGCAAGCACTGCCACAGCAGGCCCAGTCAAACTGCGCCCAGAACATGGCTGGTCCTCTTAGCTCCATGTACCAGATACCGGATATTGCTCAGCTGCCCAGTGCCTCATTCTCCATGGCTGCCATCCCTCAGCAGGACGGGCAGGTGGCTCAGACGGTCCTCCCAGCCTACCACCAGTTTCAGAGCTCAATGGGCAAGTACCCGACGCCTCCATCACAGCACAGCTGCTACTCCTCGGCCACAGAACGGACTCCTAGCCACAACCGGCACTTACAAGGGGAGCACCCATACCTGACTCCATCACCTGAGTCTCCAGACCAGTGGTCAAGCTCTTCCCCACACTCTGCTTCTGACTGGTCTGATGTGGCAACCAGTCCCAGTAACAACCAGCGTGGGCCGGCAGCCGCTCACATGACAGAGCAGCAGCGAAACAACATGCAGGTGTATGCCTGAAGGCTGGCCAAGTTGAAGCCCAATTCAAGTGGACTCCAGAACTCATGAAGGTCTTCCAGGATGGAAAATGAAGAACCATTTTAGTATCCAAGAGTCTTAATGAGCCCAGGCTGTTCTTTCCTTGGAAGGACTGTGGTCGCTATAGGCTTGTATGCTTTTATGCTAAACAGAGAACTGTAGAAGCTGGTGATGGAGAAGACCAGCTGGGTCACTTCTAACCAACGCCCGTGCATCTTGGGTGTGATTGCTGTCTGCACTGGATTCTCCAGTCTGCTTTTAAGTATGTTCCACCATTTCTTTGGGGAGACAGCTCTTCAACTTAATGCATCTCATGGTCGTTTCTCCAGAAATTTAGCCAAAACCAGCTTTTGTATCCTTATTTTGTTACTCCTTTTGTAACCCACATAACCTCTCTCTGAAGCACCTTCTACTAGTTCGCCTTGAGTTCAAGTTGCCTTGTCTTGACACAGCTCAGAGCTGCACCCACATTCCTAGACCCCTCCTTCCTGTGGCCACTCTTGCTCAGCAAGTGAGCCGGGACTTCCTAAAACACCTGCAGGTCAAGTGACACCTCCTGTCACGCAGCTTCACCCCTTCCTCTTCAAGAGCCTTAGTCTTGTACAAACCCACTAACACCCCTTAGTGTTCTCACTGCCTGCCCCCCAGGTATTTTGAGATTATGTATACATATAGTCTTCTCTTAGGTCGTTGTTCCCCCTCCTGAAAACGCTGGTCTGACCTGGTCTTCTGTTTGTGGTGGCCTGTAGGCACAGGCCTCCCATGTTGTATGTCTTCCCTGAGACACACCTGGCCATTTTGACACACTACCCTCCTTGTGCCCGTCTCCTGCCAAGTGTGTCCATGACTGCCTCACAGGCTCCCCCACTGGAAGAGATGCCCTGCAACTGGTACAGGCCTTTTGGGAAGCTCTTGGGATGAGCATGAGCATTTCAAAACCTGGTAACACAAGCTCCCAGTGTGCTTGCACAGTACTCCCCTCCACCCAGGACTGGCTGTGTCCTGTCCTCCAGATACCATATGCTGCCTCTTTATGTTGTTATCAAGTAGTGTTGAGGATGTTGTTACATGTTTGCAGTGTACATCCTTCTTTGTTGGGAATGGTGTCTGGCCCTTTGAAAAGTGTCCTCTTTGCTCCAGCCCTGGGGCAGTCTTCCCAGTAAGGAGGTTGCAGCACTGACTCCCGAGCAAGCTTCCAGCAGCAGCAGTGTGCCTGAAGCCATGAGCTGGGCGTAAGCAGCAGACCAAATAGCTCGGAAACCATTGTCTAACGCAGTTTGCTTAACAGGTTTGGGGCTGTCCTCTGCTCGCAGCTTCAGCCTATGCCAGGATTCCCCAGCTGAGGTGCCCCACGTGCTCTGTGGGGCAGCAGTGCCATTTATACTGCAGCTCCCTTGATATTTTTGGAGTTATGGAAGCCAGCTGTCACTGACCTTAGATAAACAGCCGCTCATCCTGCTTTGTCCACAAGAGTAATACTTCCCTGAAAGGCTCTGGACCGGTCAGCAGCCGAAGTGAACATTTCTGGGGATGGTTTGCTCCTACCTCTTCGGGGGAACCCTGCAGACACGTGTTCCAAAGAGATGGGGCTGTCGGCTGCCGCCAAAGGACAGAGAAGGCTGCTCCCCTCCAAGCAGCAGCCATTCAGCATCCTACCGTGTACAGTATTTTCTCTGATGTATCTTTCCATTCTAATCAAGCGTAAAAGCTTTTTCTTTCGATTTGACTCAATGGTACATGAAGGCAGAGCCTCAGGAGGAGCTGGTTCCCGGGGCCATCGTTTCGGGCTGAAGTTTTTATTTTTGAACTTACTGCTTTTTACGAGGCGCACAGCGTTCCCCGGCATGCTCGCTGCGGTGCGTCCTGTGAAGTTTAGCTGCAGTCGACTCAGATCTCTGAGCAGGAGCCTGCAGGCTCCTGGAGGTCTGTCCAGGTACATGTTTCACTGCAGGTAATGAAGTGTTGCTACATTGATGGTAAAGAAACAAAGGGCTTTTCCTTGTTAGCCCGAAAAAAAAACCAAGTGCCTTTTTATGCATGTGGCTACCTTTTACAAGATGAGTGCTTTCTGTGGAACAAAGCCAGTTTTGTGCCTGGCCTGTTAATACGATGGCCCTCTGCCTTTTTCTTTTTTTTTAACTACTTGTAAAGATAATATCTCCTTAAGGTGGTATTTTATCTCGTAAGTTGTAGAGTAACCATTCACACAGCAGCATTTTCCTATATTAATAATGGAAAATATTTGCTTATTTTTACATTTTTATAAAAGTCTTTTATGAAAATAGTTGCTGCAAAATGTATAAGCAATTTTTATCCCCAGAATAAAGAGTATGTGCCCAGTGTCTGTGTACTGCTGGTGGTTGGTTTTTTTCCTCTTCCTGGCTATTGCAGCACAGCCACTCAATTCTAAATGAATCATCAGTGTTCATCAGCAGTTCAGGGCCCTGGTAATGGCGGGCTCATTAGGACCTCTGCAGTCCATGTCAGGAGAGAGCTTTTGGGGATCAGGGGTGCTGTGTGCTCTGTCTCGGCAGTGCACAAACCCCACTGCTTAGCTCCATGCAAGGGGGCTGTGCCTGGGAGCTGATTGCAGCCTGGCTCGGGCACAGCAGGAGGCTTCTGGGTCTCCTGGTTAGCTGAGAAGGGGGCACAGTAACCAGCAGCCAAGCAGCTGGGCATACTGGGATGGGGCCTTTTTGAAATGCTTTGAATAAGAGCTCTGGCTTGCCTGGGAGTCTGGGAGCCAGAGAAGGACTGGGGCTTTTGTGGGGCTTTTAGAAAGGTGAGCACATGTGGGTCAGGCAGTGGTTAGTGGAGCTAACTCATCCTTTTGGGTCCTGCTTCCTTCTCTGGGCTGTTCACTGCTCTTCAAGCTGGGAGGAGGACCCTTATCCCTGGAGCTGAGGCTGCCTCCCTGGCTTTGTCTTGGCAGCAGATACATGAAGATGTGCGATTCTCCGGCCTTTGAAACAAGGAATGGTGGCTTCTCTGTGCTGTTTTCAGGCTTAAGAAGTTTGAACAGAACAATTGGAGAACAAATTGACAATGGCTGCGTTCCTGTACTCTGAGCTGCAAGGTGCCACTGAAGCTGTGGACTCCACTGGTGCTCACCTGGACAGTTTCCAACTCTTCACTGGGGACTCAGATGGAGCCGGTTGCTGAATTACAATGCCTAGCAGGGATAAAGCTGCTGGGGGCATTTTAAGGGTTTAATATTCAAACCACACAGCTCCTTTATCTTCTAGTAGAGGCAGCTTGGCAAGTACAAACCTCCGGGAAGCTTTCATCCATGTTCTCCCACAGGTTGCACATCTGTGCCATAGTTTAGCAAGCTCTGCTGTATCTCTGGCACAGCTGCATCGAGTTTGCTGGTGCTCAAGCTCAGACTTGAATCTGCTTATCCCCTGGGACACATGCCTCTTCCCCTGCTGGGATGATGAGGGGCTTGTGAAAACTTGCTGTGTTGCATCCAAGTAAGCCTTGTTGAACCAGCCAGGCAGGAAGCTGGGGCATCTATTATCTAACCAAGGAGTAATGGAGTAGCCTCGGGTTCCTTTGGGAAACATTTTCATGGGTTTATAAAACGGGTGGAGTCCTGTCTTCTGGGGACATGATGGAACTGGTGTATTTGAAAGGCATCCCCATTAAACAGAGCAGCTGATCTCCTCTGTAAAGTTGGTCCTTTCAGGAGAAAAGGTAGCAGGCAGCAACTGTGTTTGGATGCAAGGCAGCATTACCCTTTGGTCCTGGAAGGTGCCTAGCAAGCTGGCCCAGCCTTGAGAGGCCTCAGCAGCAGCTGTAATTTGGCCATGTGGGCCAAGGTCTGGTTCTCCTCCTTCCCCAGGGAGAAATCCAGACCTGTCTCTGCATGCTGGTGTGGAGCTGCTCCCTGTGGGTGTAGCAGCACTTGCTGGCTGTGTGATTCAGTAAATGCTGCCACAGAGAAGCATTTGTCAGGAGCCAGGATTCGATGAGGAGATGCCTGGGAGAAGAGCTTGAACCTGACAGCCAGAACTAACAGCTTCAGCCAGCTATTGGCCCTACATGTTGGGGGAAGCAAGGCTCAGGTCTGGGGCTGGATCCACTATGGGTAGATCCCCGTGGCCACCTCCAAGCATGTTGGAGAGGTCTGGAGGCAGGACAACTGGGCGCTAGTGGTAGCTGGCAGCAGCAGGGCACTGGACAGGAGCTTTGCAGGAGGCCACGGGTCAAGCAGCAGTGAGAGCTTTCAAGGCTGCTTTGTTACGTTAGGAGCCAGCAAAGCGGTGCTCCAGAGCAGTGTGGTAGTAGTATAGATGAGCTTCAACCACTTCCAGCCCTTGCAACAGGACACCCCAGGGTGAGGAGTGAGGACCATGATGGAGAAGGCTGTGCCCAACTGTGCCAAAGGGCTGCTGGGGCCAGGGGCAGCCTCCCCAGGGCTGGGGTTGCAGGTACCCCACATGGGGCAGGGGTGGCGGGGGCTGCTGCTGCCCCTTCCTCTTGGAGGGATGCAGACTGATGAAGCCCTGCGTCACTGACGGGCATGGGGACTGGGCACCCCTACTGCTATCTTATGGCACCTGCCAGCCCCTGGCCACAGGCTGTTGCCACATACCTGTGTCCTGCATCCAGCTGACAAATGTTCCTGGGCAGATCAAACAAGGGCGGTGCGTGGATGACGCATGGTGAAGCTGGGCAGGGCGGGGGGCTTGGCTGGCTGCCATCCCTCAGCCAGGGATGCAGGCAATGCCAGCAGGTGGTACCCATGGCCTGGCCACTTGCCCCAGGGATGCTCTGGCTAGCATCAGGGCAGGTTCACCTCTGCCAGCCCCCCACTCCAGCCAGAACTAGGCCAGTGAGCATCCCTGGCTGGTGTCAGACCGTTCTCTGCCACAAGATTATCTCTGCATTTACGTTATTAATTGACACTAATTGCAGGGGGTTTATTGACCAACTAGGAGAGGCTCTTCCTGTCTTTATTGGAGAAATGTTGAATGCAAACAGTGGAGATCTTGGCAACTTTCCAGCAAAGTCAGGGGGGTCAGTGGTAGGATTTTTATGGTGGGAATCACCTGAGCTGAGCAAACACTGATGCTGGTGAGCACCAGGCTATAAAGAGAAGCTCCTCTCCTCTCCCAGTGACCCATGAGAAGTTATTCCTCCTGATCTCCGGACAGCTGGTGAGGAAGGGGACCATCACAGGGTGATTTGGGGACTTGGGATGCTCTGAGGTGGCTTGTGGGTGAGCAGGAGCCTGTCCCAGCTTTGGCAGCTCCCAGAGGAGCAGCGACCTGCCCTTGCTGGATGGGGCAGGCTCCAACAATGCAATTTTCAGCCCCATGTCGACTTTTGTCACTGTTTCTTTGAGGGGAAGAAGAGCCGAATCTGCAAATCAGCCGTGGTGCCCGGGGATTAGCCCAGATAAAGGAAAACTGTGCTGATGTGGCTGATTTGCCTTCCCAGCATGGGTCTGGCAGCACTGTGAACTCAGGGGCTGAAAACGGTGCTCTGCTGTGTCCCTGCAGCCTTACCAGCCTCGCCTGTGCCATTGCTGCTGCTGCCTAATGCCAGGGCAGGGCTGGGATCACCCCACCCGTGCCTGTGACAGCACTCTCTCCATATCCCCACGGAGCAGCTCGGCTCACCGGGATGCCTCCTGTCAAGGCTGGGGCTGGTGGGGCCAGGACACCCCACTGCCAGTGTGGACTGGGACCCTGAGCTTTGCTTGGGGATGGGCTGTGGGCACAGGGACTGTGCCATGGAGGGAAGAGGGAGGCACAGCCTGGGGAGCTGCCATCTCTCCCAGCTGGCCTATTCAATCCACAGCAGGGTGGGTTTGCACCCTCTGGACACAGGTAGCATCCCCTGTCCCTGAGGATCCTGGTGTGACTCCTTGAGTTCTTGCAGGGAACACTTCCAGGAGCAATGAGGATGGTGGCAGTGGCCAGACTTGCCCTCCTGCTGCTGGGCTGCGTGGGGCTCCTGCGGCCGGCCGGTGAGTCCCACGACTCGGGGGGGCAGCTGCTTTCGCAGCGGGGCCAGGAAGGAGCCACGCTTCTCTCCAGCTGGTGAGGCTGGCTGTCCCCCATCTCTCCCTGCGGCCCTCCCTCCACAGGTGCCAGGTACATAGACTACTGCCCCAAGGGCTGGTCTTACTACAAGTTCAGCTGCTTCAAGTACTTCAGTCAGCCCCGGAGCTGGGATGAGGCTGAGGTAAGCCCACTGGGATACTGGGCAACTGGTGACCCTCATCTCCCAGGGGTGCCCTGGCACTGATGTCTCTCCCCACAGAGGCAGTGCCAGGCCAGCCATGCTGGTGCCCACCTGGCCTGGGTGGATGAGCCCCACGAGGCGGCCACCCTGCAACAGGCCATCTCCTACTACCAGCGTGTGCAGCCCGTCTGGCTCGGCCTCCGCTACAGGCACAAGGTGAGGCAGGGGGAGGCAGGGGGCTGGGGAGCAGCAGGGATGGGCTTCTGACTCCCTCTCCCTGCACAGATCCAAGCCTGGCAGTGGGCAAGTGGGAACAACTACAGTGCCAGCAGCAGTGGTCTGGCTGGGAATGGTGCCCAGGGGGGGAGCTGTGGTGTGCTGACCCATCTCAGTGGTGAGTGCCCGAACACCTCAAGCGTTTGGCCTCGGTCAGCATCCTCCTCTTGTGCTCTTCCGAGTCCTGTCCCCCTGGGAGATTGAGACGGGCAGAGCTGGTGCCCCTGTCCTCACTGTGGCCATCGCTAATCCCTGGCTCATCTCTGGCAGGCTTCACTGTGTGGACCAGCGCCCACTGTACCCAGAAGCACCACTACATCTGCAAGTTCATCCCCTCACCCTGAGCACAGCCCATGGGGTCCTGGTGCCAGCAACGTTCCTTCCTTGCCACCTCTGCTCCTCTCCCCTCAACTCCTAAAAATACATCTATAAAAAAAGAAGAGTGGATGTGTTGCGTGAGCTTGCTGCTGGTGCAAACCCTTGGGCTGGGCTGGTTGAGGGAGAGGCAGGTGCTGCTGCTTCCTGGCTTCTGGGGGCTTTGGCACAGCTGGTGCTGGTGGAGCTGTTTGGGAGTGAGTCCCCAGGAGCTGTGGGACTGGTGGCTCTTCTGGTCAGGCACTTGTGTTTGCTCATCCCCAGCCCTCTGGTGCCAAACAGGACAGGTGTCCCTGGGGTGCAGGCTGAGAGAATAGGAGTGTCCCCAGGGTGCAGGCATGGAGGAGATGTTTGGCACAGATGTGGGTGGGGATGGGAGCTGTCATGGGTTTAGGGACAGATGCCCTCTCAGGGTGCAGAAGGCCCCACAGCAATATGGGGGCTGCACTGCTACCCCAGGACCATGTTGACAGCAGCACCGGGATCAAAGGTCCCTTCTTGTGTCACCGCAGTGTTGCCACAGGCATCACGTGGCTGTTTGCTCTGCTGTTTTGAAGATAGCTCTGCCCATACCCAGCTCCCAGGTTTTTACCCCCCCACAGCTGTGGCACGTGACAGAGGTGGACCATGTCCTGGGTGGCACGGATGGTGCTGGCACCAAAGCCCCAGCTGCCCTCTGCTCCCTCCCCAGGACCGCAGGGGCAGTCGCAGAGGACACACAGCACCTCACACACCACGCACTGACCACAGTCGTGCTGGAAAGCATGAGCGCTGGAGCCGGAGCTGCCCCACAGCATGGGGGCTGAGCAGCAGCACAGGCTGTCCCCAGCCCTGGCTCCAGCTGAGCTTGTCCCCAGGCTTTGAGGAATGAGATAGAGACCTCTTGCAAGTTCCCCCTGCCAAAGCCAGCACTTGCTCTGCTGTCCCTGTCGTGTTGGCTGGTGCTTGGTGACCTTTGAGCACCGGGGTCTGGTGTGCTGATAAGGGCCAGGAGGGCTGTGCCGAGCCACCTGCGCAGTTTATAAAAGCACCACATAAGGCCCATCCCACTGTCCGTCCTGCTGTCCGTCCTGTTCGCGCAGCAGCCGGGGTGAAGATGCTGCGTTTGGTCAGCCGTGCTGTACGCTGCTGGAGGTCGAGACGGGTCCTGCCGGGACCAGAGTGGGCATCCCAGGGAGCCCAGCATCCCATGGCCATGCAGATGGCATGGTGAGCACACACGTGGATGAGGCGGGGTGGATGCATAACTAGGAGGGGGGCATGGGTTGGGGAGCTGAAAGCACTCATACATCTCACTGTGGTAGGGGATACTCTCCCTCCTCCCTGCAGCTCAGCCAAGCACAGGGAACCAGCTGGGATTGGGGGATGATCATGGCCTGGGATGCTCGCTGGTGGCATCTTACCAGGGCCACCACCTGTCCCTGAAGCTCTGGGCTGCCATGGGACCATCACCGCTCCCTCTGCCCTGCAGCCTCTCTAGTGCCACCAGGACAGGTACCTGGCCCAAGGACGTGGGCATCCTGGCACTGGAGGTGTACTTCCCTGCCCAGTATGTGGAGCAGGAGGAGCTGGAGCAGTTTGATGGTGTGGAGGCCGGCAAGTACACAAAGGGCTTGGGCCAAAAGCAGATGGGTTTCTGCGCTGCCCATGAGGACATCAACTCCCTGTGCCTGACGGTGGTGCAGCGACTGGTGGAGCGTGGACACCTCTCCTGGGATGCCATCGGTCGCCTGGAGGTGGGCACTGAGACTGTCATCGACAAGTCTAAGGCTGTCAAGACCGTCCTCATGCAGCTTTTCCATGACTCGGGCAACACTGATGTGGAGGGCATTGACACCACCAATGCCTGCTACGGGGGCACAGCCTCGCTCTTCAACGCAGCTGCCTGGGTGGAGTCCAGTGCCTGGGATGGTGGGTGTGGGCAGCGACTGTGCTGTGAGGTTGGGGGGGGCTGAAGGTAGGTGGGTGCCATGGGATGGGGGAAGGACACAGGAGGTGGCCTGAAACCCAAATACTCTCTGTCAAGCTTGAAAAGGAGCTGCTGTTCCTCTAGGCTCTCCATCACCCCTGTTTCTTGCCTGCCTTGGCCATGCCACATGGTAGTATGGGGATGGGAGTACATGAAGGCTGTGGGATGGAGGTTCCCACCTGCTGACAGCCCTGCTGGCCTCCCTGTCTGCTCCAGGTCGCTATGCTGTGGTGGTGTGTGGGGACATCGCCGTTTATGCCACAGGAAACGCGCGGCCCACAGGAGGTGCTGGTGCCATCGCCATGCTGGTGGGACCCAACGCCCCACTGGTGCTGGAGAGAGGTCAGTGTCATGAGCCCCTGGGGATGGTGGGCTGATGGGTCCTGTCCCTGGTAGCCAGACATCCATGTCCCAGCCCCAGATAGATCTGATCAGCACCAGCTCTGACAGCCCTGGTGGCTGCCCAGTGATGGATATCCCAGAATCCCAGCCAGCCATATCACTGCAGGCACCATGAAGCAACCCAGGGAGGCTGGTGGATGCTGGGGCTGGCATGGCAAGATACACGCATGGGTGCTTGCTATCTGGCTGGGACCTCTTGATGCTCCCTGACAGCTGGCTCTCCCTGTGCCCCTAGGCCTGCGGGGAACCCACATGGAGCATGCCTATGACTTCTATAAGCCAGACCTGGCCTCTGAGTACCCAGTGGTAGATGGGCAGCTCTCCATACAGTGCTATCTGCGGGCGCTGGACCGCTGCTATGCTGTGTACCGTCGGAAGGCAGAGAGCCAGTGGCAGCAGGGTAAGCAGTGGCACCCCCAGGGTGCCTGTGCTATCCCAGTGGATGCTGATGACCCCACATTGCCTTCCAGATGGCATCCAGCGGCCCTTCACTCTCGATGACTTCAAGTACATCATCTTCCACACACCCTTCTGCAAGCTGGTGCAGAAGTCAGTGGGGCGGCTGCTGCTGAATGACTTCTTGGCCTCCCCCAACCCCAACATGGCCACCGGCCTCTACAAGGGGCTGCAGCCCTTTCAGTGGGTCCCCACGTCATGTTCCCCGTCCCCTAGCCCAGCCGGGGATGTGTCTGTGTGGGGTTTGAGACAGCCTCTTTCTGGGCAGGGGCCTGAAGCTGGAGGACACCTATACCAGCAAGGAGGTGGAGAAGGCATTCCAGGTGGCCAGCCAGGAGATCTTCAACCAGAAGACCAAGCCCTCCCTGCTTCTCTCCTCCCGCAATGGCAACATGTACACACCATCCATGTACGGCTGCCTGGCCTCCCTCCTGGCACAGTGAGTCCCCCAAAAAGCTGGCTCAGGGGCAGGGAGGTCGTTTTGGGGAGGGTGGTCCCTGACTTGGGTGGGTGGGTGGGTGGGTGGTCAGGCAGCAGCACTCATTCCCTGCCCCCCCCCCAGCAGATACCTGACACTTTTGTTGCACGTCCCCGCGGTGTGGATATGTCCCGCTCCATGCTGTCTCCCTGCCAGCCGCCTTTTCATGCCAGCTCTCTGGAGCTGGGCCGGCGCATAAAGCCCTTCTGTCAGCGCTGGGAGGATGAAAACCCCCTTGTCATGCCCGGCAGGATGTCTGGCCCCACAGTGAAGGAGCCGTGGGAACAGGCAGGCACCAGGAGGGGACAAAAGCCTCACCCTGGGGATCCCCAGCACCACTACGATCCAGGGCCGCATGCCCTTGACAATGCGGCCCCAAGTCCTAGGACCCCTCTGTCTGCAAAGTGGGCAGGAGGTGGCACCCTATGCCAGCCCCACTGCCCTGCCACCTCCCCCACCCCAAAACCCTTCTGACCCCCCTAACTTGTCACCACAGGTCCTCGGCACGGGACCTGGCAGGCTCCCGGATCGGTGCCTTCTCCTATGGCTCGGGGTTGGCCGCCAGCATGTTCTCCCTCCGCGTGTCACAGGATGCAGCCCCGGGTGAGCCCCGTGGGAGAGGGGGGCCAGGAGGGGAGGGCGATGTGGGGCCTTGGGGTCAGAGCTAGTGGCAGTGCCATCTCACCCCGGGGGTCCCTGCTGCCAGGCTCACCCCTGGATAAGCTGGTCTCCAGCCTGTCTGACCTGCCAGCTCGCCTGGATGCCCGCAAGCGTGTGGCCCCACAGGACTTTGCCAAGATTATGAAGCAACGGGAGGAGACCCATCACTTGGGTGAGTGGGGCTGAGGGGATGTGACACCCATCTGTCGGCACCCCACAACCCTGCTGAGCATCATCACCCTCTCCCCACAGCCAACCATGCTCCCCACGGCTCCCAGGCAGATCTGTTCCCTGGCACCTGGTACTTGACACGGGTGGACGCCAAGTACCGCCGGGAATATGCCAGGAAGCCCATCTAGGGGGAACCAGAGTGGTGAGCCCTGGGGAGGGGTATGTTCTTCTCCCCGCCAGCATCCCTGCTCACCCCAAAATCCAGGACTGGCCTCTGCTGGAAGTTGTGCCTATGATGGCCAGGAAGCAGCTGATAGTGCCTCGGGCCCCAGAGCTGGTGGAGACTGTGGCATTTCCTACACAAACTTGGGTGGCGTGGGGGAATAAAGGCACGGATGAGAGGGGGCAGCAGTCTGGCTCTGGCTTCTGGTCACAAGGGGTCCCCTTCCATCCCGGGGCCCTTCCTTCAACCACCACAAGGCTATATCACCACCTCTTACAGGATTTATCCCACAGGCACCCAATGTGGCCACCAGCCCTATTGGACACGTGACTCAGTACCCATTTCCCCAGGGTGGGAGTGTGCCCTGAAAAATCACAGGGGAGCCAAGTAAACCCCAGCTGCTCAATTTGGGGGTGGGGAGATGACATTTTCCCCATGATGTCAGCAAATTTAAATAACCATGGGAAAATCTGGGGAGCAGGAGGGTGCAGATGATGTGAGGGCTCGTGGGAGGGCTCAGTCCCCTTGGAGTGCTGCCTGCTCTCTGGGCCATGTCCTGGCACAGAACCATGGTTGGACAAGACCTCCAGCCATGGAGACCTTTGCACCCACGAGCAAACAGCAGCGGGGCCCAGGGGGAGGCAAGAGGGTCTAGGGGCAGAAGCAACAGAGCAGGAGCTTTGGGGTCAAGGACACACGACTGCAGAGACAAAGGATCACACACGCTCTCCTGGACCTTTTATTGAGCACAAGGCCACCCCAAGCCCAGCGTGGAGGCCAGGGGTACCCAGGTGTGATGCTCCCCCAGCTGGCAGGGGGTCCAGGTACTGCAGCTGTGGGGGGTCCTAGCTGGTGGTCGGGGTTTACAGGTGAAGCTGGAAGACCTCCATGACACGTGGCTTCAGCTCACTGAAGTCGGACAGTGGGGCTGAGAGCCCCACAACACTCCACTGCTCCCCAGCCACCGTGCTGGAGCTGTGGTAGGACTGGAGCTGGACCCCGACCTTCCCCAGCAGCCCTGGAGAGGAGGAGAAGGTTTAGGGGATGTGGGCTGACTCATTGCTTCAGCACCCAGCAAGTAGCAGGGCTCTGCCCACCACAATGCTCCTCAAAAGGTTCACAGTGATGATTCTTTCCCCCACCACGAGTCCTTTGCTCCAAGCCTCTAACCCCCTGCCCAAGCCCCCCCACCCCTGTCTCTCCATGCACCACCTGCCCCTTCCCTGCTGCTGCAGCAGCTCAGCTCCAGGAGAGATGTGGGGTCCCCCCAGGCTGCCCCTGCCCTGCTCAGGGGCGACACAGGGAGCTCACCGGTGAGCACAGGCAGCGTGCTGGGCTCGGAGGCTTTGGCTCTGTAGATGAGGACGGGGCCAGCCAGTGGGGCTGGCTGCTTGAAGGTGGCCCCACTGAGCTCCCGCAGCACTGGGGTGCTGCCCTGCACTGTCCCTGCCACACGGTGCGGGGTGCCCTGCAGGGACACCTGCAGCAAGCCAATGCTGCTGTCAGGTTCGGAGGCCATGTCGTTGTGGGTAGTCGTGACCTGCCAAAGAGATGCAGCTGCTCAGTGCCCAGGTCCTGTGTGTGGCAGGGCAGAGGGAAGGGATGTCCTCAGAGGCCACCCCAGGCAATACCCCCTAGCCCAAGACATGCATTATCAGCCCCATGGTGCGAGTCCAAGACGGAGTCTGGGTGTGCCAGGCTGATGTACAGAGCCCCAGGTGTCCACGCACCTTCAGCCCAGTCTCCTGAGCCAGCAGCAGGGCATTCACCAGGGTCACCTCCTTCTGTGCCCCACCAACCAGCATGCCTGCAGCCACAGCAGGTGTCAGGTAGCTCCCGGCCTCCTGCAGGGGTGTCCCTAGTAAACAAGGAGGAAGCAGAGTGTGAATGGGCCAGTACCAGCGAGATCAGCCCCACACTAGAGCAGCCAGCCTGGGGCTGGTCCTTCCACCCACCCAGCCATCCATACACCCATCCCTACTTCCAACCTCCCACCCATCCATCCATACCCCCAGACCTCCATCCTCCCACCACCAGCCACCCTCCTGTCCATCCTTTCTCCTGTCCATCTTCCCATCCCTCCTCCTGTTCATCCAGTGGTCCCTGCATGTCCTGCTGCAATGCCCACCCATCAAGTCCCTGCACCCAGGCATGGGGTGCAGCGTGCCTGGCTCACCTAGGGTGCAGACCTGCACACTGCCCTGCGCTTGCTTGCCCACCATGCGCAGCACTGTGCCCAAGGCCCTGGCCAGGGTGATCCAGGGCTTGGTCTGCGGTGCAAAGGCCTTGCTGAGAGCCTGCCCATTGACCTGGGAGGAAAAGCAGGGCAAGTGAGGAGAACCCACCAGTGAGCACACAGGGCTGCTCCCAATGCACCCATGTTTTACAGACAGGGAAATTGAGGGATGGAGGTCAGGTGCTCAACAAGTGGACTCACTACGCCAGCCAGCCCCTTCCCTGTGGCCATGTCCACGATCTGCATGGCGATCTCCTTGCCGCAGCGACTTTGTGCTTCCCGTGTGCTGGCACCAAGGTGAGGGCAGCAGATGACATTGGGGTGGTTTACTAGGTCACGGTCCTTTGGGGGCTCCTGCCAACACAGCCCCGTCCCACCATCAGCCCTTAGGAGCCTGGGGGGGACACACATTTACCCCCCTCTCCCTTTCAAGGAGGGGAGCTGGGGCAGGGCCATGCCTGGTCCCAGTCCCACAGGGTTTGCTGGGTTACCCTGGTCTGGTTTGGGCAGAGTTAAGGTGTTGCTGAACTGAAGCCAAGCTTAGGGGAACTCCGCAGCCCCACTCACCTGTGTGAAGACATCGAGGGCAGCCCCACCACACTGTCCTGACCGCAGCGCCCGCAGCAGCGCACCCTCATCCACGATGCCACCACGGGCACAGTTCACCACCTGCACACCACGGCGGCACTTGGCAAAGGTGCTGTCGTTCAGAAGCCCTGTGCAGGTAGTGCTGTGAGTGGTGGGGGGCTGTCTCAGCTCCCTCCTAGCCTCCCTGCACTGGCACCCCCCCCCTACCTGTGGTGGATGGCAGGAGTGGTGTGTGCACCGTGATGAAGTCGCAGCGGGGCCAGATCTGCTCCAGCGGCAGCTGCTCCACGCCGAAGGTGGCTGAGGTTTCGGGGGTGATGATGGGGTCGTAGCCTATGGTCTGAGGCAGAGCTGGAACTTACTCCCCCAGCCAGGAAGGACAGTCCATGCTCCCCATCATTCCCCATCACTCCTTCCCTGCCCCAGCTCCTTACCTTCATGCCAAAAGCCTGCATGCGGGTGGCCACCTCCCTGCCGATGCGTCCCAGCCCCAGCACTCCCAGTGTCTTCCCATTCAGCTCCATACCCATGTACTAGGGTGCAAGGCAGAGAGTGAGTGCGCCCATATGGACACCCACCACCCCATCCTGGACAGGGCACTGCGCCCACCTCCTACCTTCTTACGGTCCCATTTTCCCTCCTTCATGGAGGCAGCTGCCTGTGGGATCTGCCTGAAAGGGGAGGCTGCAGTCAGCGCAGGGGCAGGGGGCCATGGGGTGGACGTCCATCCCCCCTACCCTACCCTGTGCTCACCTGGCCAAGCACAGAATCATCCCGCAGGTGAGCTCAGCAGCGCTGAGGCTGTTCCCAGTGGGTGTGCTGGGGATGGAAAGTGGAGTCACTAGTGTGTCACCCCCAGGCTGATGGGAGTCTGCACCCTGTGAGGATGGAGACCCGCAGGGTGGTGCCATGGGGTGCTGTGGGTGCGGAGGACACCCTGACGAAGCCTCCCCTGTATCCCCAGGGATTGCAGGCAGGGATGTCCCCATGCTCCTGCTCTTACTTCATGACCAGGACACCCTTCCTAGTGGCTGCCTCCACGTCCACATTGTCCACACCGGTGCCTGCTCTGCCCACCACCTGCAGCCTCTCTGCCACCTCCAGTACATCAGCTGTGACTTTGGTGGCTGAGCGGACAATGAGCCCATCACAGTCCTGAGGGGAACAGAATCATACATAGAATTGTTCTGGTTGGAAAAGACCTTTAAGACCATCAAGTCCAACCATTAACCCAGCACTGTCAAGACCACCACTAAACCACGTCCCTAACCACCACAACTACTTGTCTTTTGAATACTTCCAGGGATGGTGACTCCCTGATCAGCCTGTTCCAGGGCTTGACAACCCCTTGGATGAAGAAATTTTTCCTGATATCCAACCTAAACCTCCCCCTGGTGCAACTTGAGACCATTTCCTCTTGTCCTGTCACTTGCTCCTTGGGAGAAGAGACCCGAACTTGCTGCAACCTTTCAGATAGTTGTAGAAAATGAGAAAGTCTCCTCTGAGCCTCCTTTTCTCCAGGCTAAACAAGCCCAGCTCCCTCAGCCACTCCTCACAAGACTTGTGACTTGTGCTCTGGCCCCTTCTCCAGCTTCATTGCTCTTCTCTGGACACACTCGAGCACCTAATGTCCTTTCTGAAGTGAGGGGCCCAAAACTGAATACAGAGTTCGAGGTGCAGCCTCCCCAGTGCCCAGTACAAAGGGACCATCACTTCCCTAGTCCTTCTGGCCACAGTAGTGCTGATACAAAATCAGACACGGCGGATGGGACCGGGACCGGTGGTCGCGGGGGGGTTGGTGGGTCGGGGCCAGCCGCTGCCGGGGACAGCGATCCGTCGTGCATGAAACCGGCCGGGCTCTTGCATCAGACGGGAGGCGGGGACGGACCCCGCTGGCCGAGCGGGGTCTGCTGCCAGCCGGGTCAGCCGAACCCCGGCTGCACCCACCCGTTCCCCGACCCACGCGTGGGCGCAGCCCGGCCGCGCTCACCCGGATCTCCCGCAGCAGCTCGTCCTTGCTCAGACCGGGCTTCTCTTGCACCCGGAGCCCGCCGGCCTGTAGGATCTCCCGGCAGCAGGGGTCCAGGCTGTCGCTGATCAGCACCTTTTGCAGCTTTCCCAGCGCCATGGCAGGGGACGGGCCGAGGATGGGATGGGACGGGCCGGGCCGGGCCGGGGGTACCGGCTCTCTGCGCACGCTGCGAGAGGCTGCTGCCGCCCCTCCGCCGCGCTAAAAGGGCTGCGAGCGGGGCACGTTTTTCGGGCTCATTGGGTCCCGTTTCCATAATCCCCCCTCCTTCCCTTCCCCTCCCCGCCCCAGCCCGCCTGGGCCCCCCCCACC
>JANIJG010011688.1:0-13115 GCA_024611175.1 Megaceryle torquata | reverse complement strand
TTGTCCTTCAGACCAACTTATGTACACTTAAGGGTACAAATTATTTCAAAGTAACAGGCAATATTTAACTGAGCTTTATCCATAATTAGAAGCAATTTTTTCTTCCATAACATGAGTTGCTTGCTGTCCACTTTTGCAGAGGATCCTAGACCAAACACCTCCACTGTAGTCTTTCCATAGCACTGCCCGATTATAGCAGGGCCAGTTCCAAAAGCACATTTGCAAAACAAAAAGGCTGAAATAGGTCAGTGTGATGCTCCATTTGCTTTTAAAATTCTAGATAAAGCATAAAGAGTTCCAATCCCAAACTCCACAGAGAAGTCAGTGGCACAAACCAATAGCAACACAAACACACCACCCCAAAACAAAGACATCCTTTCTAGTAAGCCCCAACAGAATTCACAGTCATTCATCATTGAGGTCTGCACTTACTGCTTTCATAAGCATCAGGAATTGGGATTTTTTGGTTTCTAATGGCAAAAGCTAAAGGAATAAAAGCAAAGGGTATAGCTAGAAGAGACTCGGAGAGAGCTGATGGATGTAAAGACCAAACAGAAGCAATAAACACATAGCAATTATTATGAAAGAAAAGAGACTGTAAAACAATCAGCTTGACCTGAGTAAGAAAAGGGAAATACGCTGTAAACAGGGTGGGGGGAAAGGTACAAGTACCTTTGCTATATATCTTCCAACTTAAAGTTACTTAAAGCAAGTCAAGAAGTGAGATGTAAGGCTACAAACACATTGGTAATACAACAGAAACACTTGCTGAACATTGCGCTCTGTACTGGAGCTCTAAAACACAGAGAGCAGTCTGGAAGGACTGAATCAGCACAAAAATCCAGTTCAGAAACAAGTTTTTAAAGATACCTGCTAGAATTTTAACTTTTGCATTTGTAAGGCTGACGGTTATAAATACATCTTTCATTGATTTATGAGTGATTTTGAGCTGGCTGAGAAACAACAGAGAAGGCAGAAAGGTTCTGTGCTGCAAAAAGTCAAGAGTCGAAGCTGTTCGGCCAACAGAAACGTTTAATCCCATTTTAAAGAAGACAGAGTAAGAAATTTTAATATAGGCCTTCACAGCTACCACCTCCTAATCCACAAAAGAGACTCATTAAAGAGATCTAAATTCAAAGTGACTGAACAACGTGAGACAGAGAAGGAGCAGGAAACTTGAATGGATACGGGACTGGAAAGGACTTGAAAGTGGGCAGCAGAATGGGAAGTAGGGACTATGGGGAAATCATCCCTGAAGGCTAATTCCATGCGCAAGAGACAACTTCCCTAAGGCTGCCTCTATAGCTAGGAAGATGCTTCTCCAGAGCTCTTATCACGTTAGCCTAGGCAGATGCTCTGAATCACCCATTTCCCTAACCAGAGGCCTTTGTGAGTGTCCTCCTGGTCCATAAGGCACCTGAAATAAAAGTTACTGATTAACCTCAGATGCCCCTTCTCTGCTACAGCAAAAACAAAAACAAAACCAAAAAGGATGTGGGAGAACATGGTGAACAAGTTACTTAACCTGTTCATAATAAAGACAAATAAGATGCAAACATGTCTAAACAAGGCTGATAAAAGGACTTTCATCCTTTCAGTAGCATCAGGGAACATTTTAAAGAGTATCTATCAGGCCAGTTCCTCAAAACACCCTGCCAAAAGCACGAGAGAACAGAAACAGCCTTTCACAGGAAAGCTGAGAATGCATCAACTGCACTAATTTGTGCTGTGTATACAGCTACCACCTGGAGCAGAAAACAGACCTGTATGTCCAGGATGAAATGTGGGAGGTAAACAGGCCAGGTAGCATCTTTGCCTGCATAAGGCCAAGTTTTAGCCCGAGCTGATTTCCTCAGACCTGGCTGAGGCATGGAAACCCAAACCTTATCACCAGGTGCTCTGAGCACTTAAGTGCCTATGGATTACAGTATAGGCAAAAGGGCTTATGATACCTTAGGAGTGCCTGTGCGCTTCCCACAACTGGTCTTCAACCTTTCACAATTATAAGCAGCCAGACCAAAAACTCAGAGCCAACAAAGGCAAACTGTATGAACCCAGAAAACTAATTTAAATGGCATGCTTGAATCTATCTGCTGTATACCACAGCTTTTGAACTCCAATGTACAGTTCCTGATGTGTAAAATCTAGATGTCCTGAAACACAAAAGACCAATTTCAGACCTGATCACTTCCTGCATCCCCCTGCACACACACTCCCCTTTGTGCAGCACTTCATGGGTTTTGGGTTTGTGTTTTTTTGGTTTTGTGCGGGTTTTTTTATTGCTGTTTCGTTGCTGTTGTTTTGTTCTGCACACTGTGCTCACATGACCTCATCATGCCTTTTTTCCGAGCCAGGACCACTGCTCATTCACTTCAACAGAACACCTCTTCCACATCATTTGGTAGAACAAAGGTTCCCTAGAGGTAATTAGTATCATTGATTTAAATGCATCATGTTCAAAATCAGCTAAATGGAAGCAGAGATACAAATCATGAGCTTGGTTTGCATTATTCATCCTTTGCATCATGTCAAAATCCAGAAGGAATTGCAATCAATTTCTGTGAGCTGCATTTAAATCACTCCCTCCACGCTCGAAAACCCTGGAGCTTGTCACCTTGCCACAGGAACACTGCACATGCAGAGACAACTGCTGCCAGCTAGGCACTCCAGAACATACCATGTAGAGCGCCCCTGCTCCAGGCATTATTGCCCATTTTGCTGACTACAAAACATTCCAGGAATCAGCCAGGTGGCCTCAGTCAGCAATGCTGGTGCACACCCTCTGTGTGCTAGTTGCCCAACAACAATAACAACAAAATCATGTCATGGTCTCTATGCCCTCGTTAGCTGGCTGGTTTGAATGAAAATAGTGAATTAACAGACAATTCCTGCACGCAACACCAAACAACTGTTTGGGGGTTTTCAAAATATGAGGATGGGCGTTTGGTTCCTCTGCTCAAACTCCAGAGGTCTTCTACTTGATCCCTGGAAACAACCAGACAAGTGACTATCTCTGGTTCAGCCAACCTGTTCTCCTGGGTTGTTGTGGCTTAGAGGTGATCGTAAACAGTCTAGTGAAACATCGCCACACTTCTTACAAAAAGATAAACTTCAGTGCTTGCAAGTGGCAGATTATACACCCCTAGTCAGCTGGGTTCAGCCACAGACAGCAGTCAGAATTCTTATACTGTGCACAGAGCCTGTTCCCCAAAACACACCGATGTGAACTAAAAGAAAATCCCAACAGCCAAGTAAAACTCCACTTATATTCCATATGGTATTACCAGGCTTGGTAACTGATGCTGTATGCTGCAGTATGTTAGTTAACTGAAAACAGACACATCGATCTGGTCATTTAGTAAACCAGTTTGGTTGGACATGTGAAGTCCTGTGAAGATTAAAAAAAAAGCAGCCAAAACACCCCACAAAACCAAGCAGACACCTAGATACAAGCTTCCTCTCAATCTTCTTTTATTTGGCAAAGTAGCAATTCAGACAGTTCACACAGCATTTATTCAAGCTCTTCAAATCTTCTGCATTTCAACTTGTCCTCTTCTCCAAGAAGTTTTTACTTCAGAACCATTGCTCCATCGTGGAGGGGTTTCATTTTCCAATTCCTAAGTGCTACTCCTGGATACTCCTTTCTGTCCGAGAACCGTGACTATCACCGACCCCCTCAGCAGAATGGGTGCACTAATCCCAACAGCCTTGGTCCCTGAAGTCTTATACCTCCTGAAGTGGTTCTCCCCCAAAAAACTGTCGCCAGGTCTCAGCTTTATCACCTCTTCCAAGTTAGGCTAGCTTATTAAACTGTGTCCAGAGACAGTAATTTGGATACAGTTGAGCTCATATATTTCATTTAACAGATTAAATTAGTGAGAATATGTAAATAAAGCTGAACTCAATTTGAATGATACAGTGACCGAAAGGTTGAACATTAGCATGCATCGTTTAAGATATTTCACTTCAACACCAAGAACTCGATTCACAGTTGATTGTGGGTTAGTACAAATTTGTCAGACGCAAGTGGGTTTTTCTGAATTGTATTTTCTAGAATACACACTATATTGATTTCTTTATAAAATTCATCTTGTGTACGTGCTTCCAGGCTGTCATCAAATCAGGAGGTGGTACATTAACTTCCAGACATCTAAATAAATTGACACATATCTTTTAAACAGGAATAGGATGGAGCTGACCTTCAAAATGAAATCTATTTTAAATGTTCCTCTTTCATATTCAGAGGCTCTTGAATTTTAACCTTTATGCTTTCAGGGATTAATCCTATCACAAAATTATTGCTGTTTCACCATAAAGTATATTTTTGCAGTCATCAGTATGGGTTGTCTTTATGCAAGTTATTTTATTTTATAATCCTTTTTAACATTAAAAAAATAAAAAACAAAAAACAAAACCAAAAACACACACACCAAAAGCTAGAAACACACACACACACAAAAAAACCCTAACCAACCAAACAAAAAAACCCAAAAACACCCCCCCCCCCAAAAAAAAAACCCAAAACCAAACCCAAAAACCAAACCAACCCCACCAACAATGAACACCAAAAAACCCACACTGTTTACTTTAATTCCTGGCTGCTCAAATCTGAGCAAAATGACTCAAGACACACTTCTCCCCCTCTCCCAAAGCAGCCCACCTTACTGTACTGCTTCACAATTTGCTGTTGACATTTTACAGTACTGAAAAAAAAAAAAAACACCTGGGGCAGAAAAAAAAAAAAAGGTTACAGCCTTCCAGCTACTCTTCTGTATGAAAATTGAAAGATTGCATTTCAACCTGTACTTAAGAGTTCGGGATTTGTTACTCCTGCATGTATTGTGTTTTCCTTGTACAGCAATTAAGAACTCACTTTCTAAAAAGACAGATTTTTTTCCTGGGTGGCCAAAGTTTGAAAAATGAGAATGTTAATCCAGCAAATGGCTTTGACAAAAGCAACTTTTAGAACCAAACTGGATTTTTTTTTTTTTTAACCACCTAGCAATCCATACATCAGTAGTCTGTTACATACTGATCCTCATCTTCCACACGCACACAACTCCCCTTTTGCTTTTAACTTTATTTGGCAAAGCAGCACGGCATAAACTGTTCAGTGATTGGGACACAGCCTGTATCATCCTATTTCTGGAGTTAAATCCGTGTGTATCACATCAGTAGTAAGCCAAAACAGAATTTCAAGAGGCCACTAATTTTAGAAGGAAAGGGAAAGCCATGTCTCTCATGTCCAACTTGAACAGCAACATTTGATAAGAGTGGCCACCCACCTCTGATGCCTTTAAGTTTAATATAGACAAATGCCTGGTTTTAAGGTAACAAAGCAGCTGATTGTATCTACTACATGCTAGTCTATGACACCATGTCAAAAGCTTAAAAAGGAAGTTCATCTCCTTTTAGTAGCATCTAGCAGACATTGGAACACAGAAAAACCTGGTATTACCTACGTAGTGTCATAAGGTGCACAGAAGCAGTTTTACCAAGGGACACAGGAGCAGAGAGAAGTGAGTGTTCAAGTACCCCCAATAAAATTAGAGTTGACAAGCTATAGGTCTTCATCTGCAGTTCTGCAGAAATTCACTTCAAACAAATGAAAGTAAAATAAAGGCATGTTAAATAAAACAGTGCCCACATAAAACTTTCCACCATTTCTTTATCTGATTTGCCTTGAGCATCTAAAAAAAAAATTAAACAAACACCACGCTTTTCCATGCTGATAACAACAGTATAACGAAGTCCAAAACAAGCTGCAATGCTGTTGGTTTTCAAAAAGCTTTTAGAACTGGAGATGAGCAGTCCACTGTAACACTATGTTTGGGTCAAGATGATGTAGCTTTTACAATTCATCCCTGCAGAAAGAAAACACATGCTGTTATGTTTCTCCTCCCCTTGGAAATCAAAATTGAGAAGCTTTTATATTGAATCAGATTACATGTAAATGCTCATGCACATCAGCAAAACTTCAGAAATCTTCTCAAGCATTTAGGGAAAACAAAGCAAACAAACCAAAGGAAAGGCAACAGCAATCCCATATCATCTCATAAGAGTATGTGATGTATTGTGAAATATGGGTCCCTCTATTTTACATTAAATGGACCATTTGCTTTAATGAACATCCCCTGCACTGCACAGCTAGTTACACAGCTACCTGTCTCCCAAACTCTGTTGGCTACATGCTGGCAAGAAACTGAGCCAGCTTACTAGACAGTATTGGCAAAAAACATTCTCGGCAGCTGCCAAAATGACAAGTTCAGCTTCAACTGCAGTCTCTCAAGAAAGCTTGGAACACTCTCTCACATCAACGTCATGCAGTTTGGAACACCTATTTTATTTATTTTGCAGAGGAGCTCCATTAGCTCCTGAAGGAACTATGCTAAATCAGGACCAGGTTATGGAAGGGGTGGGGGTAGAGGGTGTGTGCACATGTTAAAAGCAAATTAAGGTAAGAGGAAGGATTCATCAGGTAGTCTCTCCAAAATCACTATGAAGAATCTAGAAAATGCAGTCTTTCATTCCTACAGGACATTTAAAACACATTGAAACAGGAAACCCATAGAACCCATATTCCAACAGTGAAATTATTATACATTAGTGATTTGTTTAAATATCTCTAAAGCATTAACTTTACTACAAAATGTCCACCAAATCTGAAAGCTGTGCACTGTGCTATTATGAATGTTGGAAAATTCAAACAGAAGTGTTTGCAGGTTTGGGGTTTTTTTTTTCTCCTCAAGGCACAAGTGATCTATAAACTCACAATGAGTCTGCTACAGTATTCCTTTCAGTAGGTGCATCATGCTCATTAGCCAAAGCAAACACTGTCTGAATGTAGAAAAAAGGTCACTAATGTAATTGCTGGCTCAACACACAATAGTATTTCCAGCTATCATGCAAACTAACCCACAAAAACACAGTGCTGCATGCACTAAGCAAAAGCTTTAAAGCTAAAAAGGCATTATCTTTCAGGAGTCATATAGCATGGAATGACAGCATGCAAAACATTTTAAAAAGCAACCTCAAAAGCTGTTGCAACTAGTGCTTAAATGACTAGTTTTCTATCTAATGCAGCTAGGATGCAAACCTTGTGATTTGTTGGTGATAAATATTTGCATTCTTTGCACTTTGCACTGCCTTCTAATAGTAGAGGTACTAATCATACATCTTCAGAGTGCTGCAGTAATTACTGAACATAGAAAAAAGCAGAAGGGGGAAGAAGATGTCTTGGCAGGGGTAAAGAAAAATCTGTTTATAGCCACAGGTTTGGAAGTTCTCCACATTTGCCTATTTCACAGAATGGTTATTTGCTTACCTTAAACAGATAAATATAAATGAACATCTGATATTCAGTTTAAAATGCAGTGCCAGTGAATTTAGGGCAGGTACTTCACTCATCCTTACTGATTCCAGGAGCTGCATCATCAATTAATATTTACAACTCTAAAAAGCTTATGTAAGTAATGGCTACTGCTATTGCTAGTTTAGTCTCTTATGCCTAACTGCTGATGTGATTTTCATCCTTATTCCTACCATATACTCTCATTACTTGATAAAGCCTGGCCTTTTACTGTGACAGATAATCTTTTAAACCCAAGCTAGATCCACAAGAAATTGTAAGCCTAAGAAAAATTTCGTATTTACTCTCAAACTGTTAAACACCATAATTTTACCCAGCCACAGACGTTGGCAAGGTTTTTGCATAATGTTTCTAATGCATTTAACGTATTTGAAGAGTAGGAATTTTATTTTTTTACTTCACGAAATGCCATTTATATTTAGAATCAAAGGAAGTGATACTGACATGCCAGTGTTCTAGTTGTTAGTATTTTGCATTGCTTTAAGTGATTCCTGATCACATGATAATGTTCCTGCAAGTTAAGTATATGCTGGATCTCACTTTCATATTCTGTTTATTAGAACATTTACTGTATCCCTCAAGAGATTTTTCACTTGCTCTTCATTAATCTAACAACAGCATGCCAGCCCAAAACAATCTACAAAGAATGTGTTAAAAATTATGCAGCATTTATTTTCTACTGTTATGAGAGGCTGAGCTTGTATGTACACTATTGGATTATATATATTAGGAAGTTACAGAAAAGCCTTAGATCATCAGGTAGGTAACACTTCTCAGCTTTCCATCTAATCTGAACAGCTTGCAGACTTAAATACATACTGCAAAACAGCTTCAGTCGATCCGAACCCCAGTTGTATGGATCAGAAGCTGCCAAGCTATGAAATCTACCAGGTTTCAACCACTGGTAAAAACCAGGATACTTGCTGATCCTCCCAGCAGTAAAAGATCTCTCCTGCTGAAGCGCTTAAAAGGAGACTCAAAAGACAATAGCTATTTCCTCGTTAGAAATACCCTGTTACCATCTAGAGCCACAGGAAAGATGTACTAATTAATGTGTATTTCCTCCCTTCTTCTGGCCACGACTGTTTGCTGTGATTCTTACAGAACTCAAGTAAGTTCTGTCTACCTTCATACAGGCACTCCTGCCAATCCGCTTACTGGCTCCTGCTTAATAAGCAAATACATATGTATATATAGGTCTTAGGTCATCACAATAGTCCTTCCCAGGCCCTTGGAATTCTAGCAAAAGAATCACTCATCTAATATTGTCAATTGAGGCATCAAAGCAACTTTATAAGCTCAAGTTAAAGCAAATTTCAGAAGTCATTAGCTCAAAATTGTTATTTTAAATATAAATTTAACAGAGTTTGAAAAATTTTGGCTTACTAATAGGGAAAACATATACAGGTACATTCCACACATTCTCTTGGGAGTATCCAGCAACAAACTAAGAAACATCTCAGAAGAACCTAATAGGCAGTATTTCAGGTAAATGCCAGAGTTCTTTATGGAAAAAAAAGTCCAACAAAAAAAACCCAAACCAAACAGAAAAAACAACCAAAAACCAAAACCAAAACAAAACACAAATATTATTTCTTAAGAAATAACAGAAGTCTGGGATACAGGTAAGTCTTGAAGTTTTGTGATCTGTCTCCATCTCTTTGGTGGAAGGCATTCAAATTAAATATATGAACAAGCATATCTGAAATCTGTAACTCTTTTTAATCTACTTCAATTTTCTTGTCATTAGGCAGCATTTGACTTTCCCTTTTTGATACATCAACCATCACTGAAAAGATACTGTCATTACTGATACTCTAATTCACATTAGGCTATACTCTGCATTGCAATATCCACTAGTGTTTCAGCAACCAATTATTTCTCCCACTGCAATTTTCAGAGTAATGAGACAGCATCTGGACTTGTGGCATTTAAATCTGGAAAGGTGCTGTTATAAAATATTTACTATTTTCTATGATCTATCACCACATTCAAAGAGTAGGTTGAAATGACAAAGAAAAGGACTTTTCTCCGCAACCTATTGTATCAGTTATATCACAATATGTATTCTGCAGAAATGCAGAATACAGAAACTTTAAATTTCACCTAGATCAAGTCACTGTTGTGCTGCTTTATAAAGAGCATCTTGCAGCCCTGGGAAAGAACTGTACTGACTTTTCCAACATGAGAATGGCTTAAGAAAAAATTCAAGTGGCACCTTTCTTGCCAATGGGAAGATCTGCTAGCCAATGAAAGTGCTGCTAGCCAATCGACCGTATTTGGTGAAGGGACACCAATTCTTAATGTGATGAAACAGTTACCTGCATTAGGAATGAAACTGTGTAACAATGTAATCTGAAAGAATGACAACCTAAACACACAGGATTCTTGAGCTACTCTAAAAAAAGATGATTGTTCAATGAATTTTAGATTTACGACCACCAGAGTCTCTCATACATTAGAGCTCTTTATTACAGAAAGCCTTAAAGAGGAGTCTCTGGTTGATCTGTGTTCGCAGGTCTTCAACATTTTGGGAAAGAAACTGCAATCTAGGAAGTGCAGAAAAAGGACCTCTTTCATCTATGATGCGAGCATAGGATATTGATAAGGAAAAGCCATAGAGATGACAGATGTGGCCTCCTGAAGGTCAGCAGTGCACTGGCAGTTATTCTTGAGCAGGAAATGGGAACTTTCTTCAGATCACAAAAAAAAATAAAAAACAAACATTACAGGAAGTGGACTTCTGAAATTTTCTTTAACAGAGATTTCCAAGTCTGAACCAAATTAAAATTTAAGTATCAAGAAACAACCTCTATGCCACTGTAGTGATCAAAGTATCCCTTCAGACTAAGCACTTACCTCTTCTGATAACACCAATGTATATTCTTAACACTTAAATTAAAAATAAGTAAATGAAGTACAAGAGTATTTCAGAAAAGAACACAAACTGGTAAGAAAATCTGTGGAAAAGAACCCCACAATAGTCATGAGCAAAGAAGGCCTAAAGATAATCTAATACTTCTTCCTGAGCTAGCAAAGAAAACAGTATAAAATTGCACAGAAGAGATGCAAAATCCTTAGAATTCTAGTCCTTAATACACCACACCTTCACCAGCAGCAAAGGGTAACTAATGTCATTCCAGAAACCCTTCTATCGAGTGTTTATTGAAAACACATTGCTGCTAAAAAAAAAAAAAAAAAAAAAAAAAAAAAAAAGACAAACCCACAAAACAAACAACCTAACAATTGCTACTATGATCAGATCTGGTGGAAATGCATAAAAATCTGTATAACTTCTCTGGGAAAAGGAAGGCTTAAGAATAATGCTTGTCTTTTCTCAAGTAAGCAAAACTTCCAAAGCCTTGCAAGAGGCAGGAAACCCTTGAGTATCAGACTGAGGGAAAATCAGCAGTATTTGAGGACAAAGTATTAATTTGTGTAACAAATGCAAAACATCTGAATAGCACTCTTCACAGGCTTTCAACTAAGTGGTAGATCAGTAAAGTTGTGCTGACAGTAATTTGTACACGGTGGCTATAAAGTAATCCAAGAAACACTGAAATGAAGTTTCAGTAAGCAGCAGTAACATAAACTGCTTTATTTGTACTTTTAATGGACATTTTGACAGCTACAACTCCATGCATTCATGTACCCAAATCACAAGCTATACTTCAGCACATCAAGGGGAAAAAAACCCACAAGATCTAAATTTAGGAGTTATAAAGCTCAAGAGTTGTTTTCAGAACTCAATACACATCTATGCACTTCATTAATGCACATTCACAAGCATTTTCTGCCAGGAAGCAAAACAGGACTGCTGCTTTGTTCATTCGCATACTAATGCCTAGCACGGTTTAAGCTGACAGCTGTGTTATGTCTGTGGTACTGGCCCTTCAGTTCAGCAAACTGGAAGGTTTACCACCTCTAGAAAGGCCTTTAGAGTCTGCTGTGTTGGCGAACACAAATACGTCCCCGTCAGAGATGGATGACAAATTTTTAAGAACGAGTCTAAGAAGATTTTCTAAACACTACTCAACTACATCTCTATCTTAGGGAAGAAGGGATTACCTTCTCCACTTTCTGCTACTCGGGGGCAGAGGAACAAGCGCTCGCAAGATTATCTACATTTCCCACAAAGGTTTTTAAAAAGATTTTTTTTCTGTGATGTTTTAGAAGAATTAAAAAACCACCCGATTACCACTATCTTACAGGACAAAACAATATTTATTCTTTAGTATTTTACACTTTACCCTAATTACTGGGCAAGCTAGTGATAAAAAGTTCATTAGAAGGGAAGTTTAAATTTAGAAAATACTGTGTTCAAAACAACAAATAAAAAACATCAACAACACCACAGACTAAAGAAAACAAGTCCAAAAGACACAAAGTGCAACCCATGCAATATTTTTCTTCTGCTTTTAAATTAACTCAAACTTAGCATAACCTCCTTTTGGTGATGTAGTAATGCAGACCGAGTCACTTTTCATGGTATGGAGGAGCAGAAAGCAATGACAGCAGCAAAGGCAGGCCTTGCAGTCTATCTGCTTAAAATTCACACCCTTTCACCTTGCACTTGTGTGGAAGAAGTAAGTGGAACAGAAAATCACTTCCACCTGGACCACTGCTTCTCTTTATCTGTTAAAGGCACATATATCACTCCCATCAGAGGCTTCATTTTGACACTGCCATCTTCTAGTTTGTCATACTGTTCGAGCATCTGGTTTCCCCCTGCAGGACCAACTGGTAGTATCAATCTTCCGCCAGGTTTTAACTGATCTATAAGCTAGAACACAACACAGAGATTAGAATGTAACCAGCCACTTCAGAAAAGCTGGATCCAAAGTTTGTTACATTAGATTAATAGCTTTGCCACAATTTATCTACCTACTATTATGCAGTAGATAACTTCTTCAATTTGGAAAAATAAAGAAGTACACTGAAAATGAGAGCATCACAACAGCACGGTACAACAACTGGTATTACAGAAACGTAATTAACAATCATTTCATACAATTCTAAAAGGAAGTGAAAGGGCACTTGAATTAACTGAGTTTTTGCAGGTTTTGTTTCTACATAAGAGGGGAAAAACATCTAAATTGCAAATTATTTTTGCAATACATTCAATCTTTTTAAACTGCCAGTTTTAAGTACTTGATACTTATATGTAACCATACAGGCCCATTCTCTAATTTTTTTGGTAACTGATCCCTCCCTTAAGCCCTCAGAATAAGATTTGAGATCTGTAACTTTTTAAAATTTATATTCCTGGGATAATGTTAAGCTGTCCACAATACACTTGCTATCCAACAGCTCCTCTTTCATTCTGTAAATGGAACAGCATCCTATGAAACTAGTCTAAAATATGTGAATATGAGTAAAATAAATTGCAAGTAACAGAGCACGTGAGAGAATCAGTTGATTTTTTTTGCTTTCATAATTGCAGAATGAGGCTAATTATATTCTCAAGGAAAATTCACTACTTGACACCATGAAAAATAATCACTGTTAGTAACAAAAGTTAGGGTTAAGAACTGTTCCATTCACTAAGCTTTAAATTACCATTTTCATTGTCATCTGTCAACACTTTGCTGGGAACATCCCCACACCCACCTACCCCAATATGAACAAAAAAAAAAAGAAAAAACACAACCACACACACACAAAAAACAACAAAGAAACAAAAAATGACAAAAAAACCCCAACCCCAAACACACAAAAAAAACCACCACCACCAACCCCCCCACCC